>PVIY010007082.1:71204-84031 GCA_004026745.1 Myrmecophaga tridactyla
CCCCTTTTCATGCTTATTTTTCTCTGTATCTCTTATCACCTAACATACTCTACACATCCTTACTTCACCTTGTTTATTGTTTGTCCCCCTCCACTAGAGGCTTGGCAGCCTGAGTTCAAAAGCCTGACATTAACAAGTAATTGTTGGATGAATGAATGAATGAATGCACCTGCGCATAGGGTTATCCCGGTTCCTTGGCTTCAACAGAGATAACACCACCATCTTGTACACGCGTGCACCCTCTCCACACAGAACTCGGGGTGAGGGAGTTGAGGCTCAGCCACCTGCTTCCTAGCAGAGGAGGCATTCCAGCACAGATGAGTCATGTTTGAGTCACTTGGCTCCGGCAGCAGATTTTAACAGAAATTCTGGGCTGTTTTCTGATGCCACGTCCAGAAAAAGAAGCACTTTGGCTCACTCTTAAGCCAATTCATTGAAAACAACCGTGTATACTCGGAAAAGCCCCTGGGCAGCCACTCGAGGTTCCCACAGCCCCGCGCAGAGGTAAGACCCATATTCCCATGAGAACACTTCCTTTCCCAGGCCATGAGGGGCAGCCAGAGCCAAATACCCCTGCCCACCCAAGGCAGGCTTTCCACAGAACCTCCTGGCATCAACTTGGCTTCAGCTCTTAGTGACACATCTCAAGACAGCTGCGGTACTTTATTTTTAGTTAAGACAATACTTTACTAGCAGAGAATGTTCTCTGGCTCTTGAAAGGCAAGACTTTGGCAAGTCCGAGTGCTCAGGGCTGGGCACTTCTAATACCCACCCCCTTCCATCTACACCACCCAAACTTCCCTCCTCCAGCCCCCCTCCACATTCTCTCCTGAGTCAGATCTCCTCTGTGCTTCAAGGACAGCTTAGCATGCCCTCCTTCTTGAAGCTCTCTCCAGCCCACACTGAGCTTTTCCTTTTTCTATTTCCTATGTCATCAAAAAGTTGATACCAAATAATCTATTGTGCAATTGCAGAAGCTCCTACATTGTTATTCTCTCACTGTGCTGGCTCTGTCTTTTGAACCAGACTGTACTTTTGGAGTCCTTTGTTGTCTGATATCTCAACTTGAGGCTGGGTCTGTAGAAGACATGGTCTCAGATGAACCCTCAAAGCCATGCAGCAAGAATTGTGAAGCAATTCACATGCACACATCTCAGAAAGGGTGAATATCCCTGAAGTTCTTGTGGTGACTCATCGGGAAATAGCTTCAGAGCTCCATCAGGGGAGCTGCATGATAACTGCGGCTCCGGAAGCTAATTCAAAGGACTGCCTCATACAAATTTTGAGTGACCCCAATGGATATGTTTTGGTGGAAAATACAAAAGCCCATTTATAGCGATCTGAGTCTAGAAGTGAACTCAGTCTCACATTCAAACCCCCAGTACTATTTGCCCAGTGGAGTGTCCTCCATGTTTCATGAGAAGGCAGCCACCATGGACACGGAGGGAACTGGCATTTTGTTTGATTCTGAACCCAACCAGTTCTGGAAAATCACTAAGCAGATGGCAGTGCCCTAGGAGTCCTGAGCCCTCTACATTTGCAGGGGCCGCGTCTGGGGTCCCTGAGGAAGGATGTGCGCATCTGGCAGGGTGGGAGAGCCTGCGCATCCCCCCGGTGACCCAGCCGCTATTCCACTGCAAATCAGTTTTTCCCTTATGTTATTGTTGGGGCTTGTTTGTTTTCTAACGTGTGTGGGCAGGTTAAAATGTTATTGATTTCACAGGAGGAAACTAAAGACTGCCTTCCAGGGTATCTATCTGCCCCTCAGGGTCCCCAGGCGGGGAAGCGGTAGGAGGCAATAGAAGCCACTGGAACACACGACGGTTGGAACCTGCCAGCAGGCGTCACTGCAAGATTTGGATCAGGCATGAAATCTTTGAAAGCAAAGAAGAGGAGAAAAGCCTCTTTGGTCAACAAGAAGGGCAAAAGGCAGTGAGCCCGAGGGTGGGAGCTAGGCCACTGCTCAGCCGGGGATTCAGGAATTCAGCTCCTGTGGATTTCACTGGCCCCCGCTCGGGAGAAAGTAATGCTCTGAACATGAGAACCCTGAAACCTGTAGCCCCCAAATGCATCTTCTCAGAGCTGGGTGAAGGGACCTACGCAGGGGCGAGTGTTTTGAGTTCCACAGCTTGAAACCCGGTGTCTGATCGTTTTTTTTGGAGTGCGCCTGGATTCCTGTCTCTCCACCTAGTCACACATCGCCTGTTATCATGAGCTGGAACTCAGGGAGAGTAAATTTTGCTGGAAAAATTACAAGCATAGCTAAGACCTTTAAAAGTGTCCCCGCTGCAAGCCTGAGATAAAGACTCTTTCCAGCAAAGTTGACTTTCTTATCACAGAACGAATATAAACAAACAGCCAAGCTCTGATCCCAATAGTCAAAGAATCAGAGAGACACTCAAGTTTTCCGATGTCATCTGGCCCCATCTGAATGGAGACACTCCAGGCAACACTCTAGGTAGTTTTAAGGCCATCTCACCTTCCCTGCTGAGTGAGTCAGGACTCTCAAAATCAGACTCAACCTGGGGAAGTGTGAACAATACAGATTCCCGGGCTCTGCCCCTGAAGATACTTAATTCTTTGGGGGTTAGAGTGGAATCCTGGAATCTGCATTTAAAAACCACCACCACCCAGGATAGAGTTACTAGCTAAGTTGCCACCATGAGGAAGTGTCCAGATAAATTCAGAATGTGGCATCTTCTGCAGAATGAGTGGCTCAGACCCTTCAAGAAGGCAATATTGAAGTGAAAAATAAATAAAAGGAGTGGGACTGGGGGTGGGCATGAGAATAACGTAGATCAAAACAAACAGGGGCGGGGATAACCAGACACACATATGGGCCTGGACTGGATCTCATATTAGACAGAACAATTAATTGCAAAGAATATTTTGGGGCCAATTGGGGATCATGCAACTTTTTTTTTTTTAATTTACGCTTATATAAAAGATGGAGATTGCTAACAGAGAAACACAGGTTTGAAAATAGCATGCACTCTATGATCTCATTTTGGTGAAAAGCACATGCACATTTGCCTAGAAAAATTTCTGCAAGGACCTATGATAGCTAAGGTATTAGTAGTGTGGCCTCTGGATGGGATGCCTGTGGTGCTTTTATCTTCTTAGTTTTGCTGACTGCCTTTTCCACATGTCTATCATGCATGAATAATGTTTTCATAAAAATAAAATGTCTTCTAAGTTAAAAAATAAAAAATGCTCTAGGAGATTCTGATGCTCACCGAGGTATGAAAAACCAGCTATGTGAGCAGGGTTTCCTTAACTGACCTGAGGCCAAGCATCACCTGGGGCACCTGTGGAAAGGGGGGCGATTTGCAGGTCCCTGCCTTGAGGATAGGACTGGTTTCGGGGTGGGCTCTAAGGGGTGGTTTTCACAAGTACCCTGGTATTCGGATGATCAGCCAAGGTCTTGAAAAACTCTGCTGTAGACCAGTGCTTCTCCCACTTTACGTGTACCCAAAATCACATGGGGATCTTTTGAAAATGCAAATTTTGACTCAGAAGATTCAGGAAGAACCCCGGATTCTGCCTTCCTAACAAGTTCCCAGGTGCTGCTGCTGCTGCTGCTGCAACCATGATCACCCTTTGGGGAGCAAAGCCTGAGAGGGTGGTGAGAAGAAAGGAAGAGAAAAAAATCTTACCTCAACACACAAACAACCCCTGTCCTCTTGGAAACAGTTCTATGACAGAGATGGTCTGAAAGAGGAGACACCAACGCAAATATCTACGGTGACCACACAGAAGACTGACTTGGGCTGAGTGTAAGGCAGTAGGGCATGGTGGGGACTGCAGCTGCCGTGACTGGAACAGGCAATGGCCTCTCAGCTCCAGCCCAGTGATGCCATATGCAAGTAGTTGTTGAGTCATGTCAAATCTTCCCATTTTTAAAAAGAAGGTAGAAATGTGATTCTTTAATGAAATCTCCCACTTTAAAACACTGCCCAAGCCAAACAAAATACATCTGCCAGCCAGGTCTAGCTGGGGCCATTAGAGCCAAATTGTCCATTTCACTCAGAGTAGCAGGAAACTCTGGAAGGGTTTCACACTCCGTTCCAATCACTAGAGCCAGTGAGCCCACAAGATGAAAGCTAAGCAATAATCATTCTCACTGATAGTGAAAGTAAAACCAAACACAACTGAAATCCCTGAATACTCAACAGCCTCTTTGCTCTAAAATGAGCACAGTGAAAATGAACTCTAATGATCACTTCTATAATTCTGATGTGTGTGTAAACCCTGTGTTCCAAGGCAGAGAAAGGGGACATGAAGTTAAAGTGTCAGGCCCCCCTTGTAGGGGCCAAGGCTTTTATAGATATCCTAAGACAGACATACTGAGAACCTCTTCCTAACTGGCCCCCATTGGCCACTAAGCCATTCATAAGTCAGATATTCTCAACCATGTCCAGGATTCGCCTTCAGCTAAAGTTCCTGAGATTTGCAAGAAAAACATATCAAAGCTCCACAAAAAAGCTAATTCTGTAGCTCTTAATGAATCCCATTTACATCTTTCAGCTCTTTGATTTCTAAGCACTATTTAAGGGGAGATTTGCTCAGTTCATTTACTTTGGATTTTTAACTGTCCAGGTGACAATCCTCAACAGTACAATTTCTCTCCTGTGCCCAAATCAATAAAATGCACCCAAGAGCTAACATCCATTTTGAGCTCTACTGGGGCCCAATACCTTCTAGAATCACAGTGACTTGGAAAACAGTAAACAACCAGAAGTGAGCTGAAACCTGCTGCAGGCAATTAGTTCTCAGTGGAGAATGAAAGAGATTTCTGGGCCCACATCTCATGCCTTTTTCCTATAGAAGAAATAATCTTCACAACTGAGGAATGACAGAATTAAAGGGGATGGCCTACAGCATTTTAGGGGAATAAATGATTGGTAAGAAGGGACTCCTTGCCTCCTTCCCCTCCCATGGATTAAGTTCCTGGGTCAGTCATTATAGGTTGTTTGACCTAACACCCATTTCTGACCCTATTTCTTCCTTTTCTGGTTCTACAAGAGAGTCTAGGAAGACAAATATTTAACTTACCATCCTCTCTTGCAATTAGGGGTGATCATGTGACATAGTTCTGACCAAGACAATGTAGGCAGAAGACTATTGTAGCAGTGGGGTAAGAGAGATGTTTCATGAAAATTTCGGCTTTTCAGAAGCAATGGAAAAGGTGGGAGGACATCACCTCTTTCCCTTGAATTATACCTTGAGTGCAGATGTGATAGCTGGAGCTGAGGCACGCATCTTAAAATCTTGAGTGGACAACAAAGAATCATGGTAAGGCTGATGGTAACTTCCTTGTGAGCTTGAACCAACATCAGCAGCCACCAAATAGACAATTTGGGGGTTAGGTTTGACTGTATTACTTTTTCCTCATAAAATTAGCTAAAGATACAAACTCTTAACTGCATTGAAACAGCCACAGAGAGCAAGGGTGCCATATTTTGCTGCAGTTTACCTTGGCTCCTAGAGTCCCTAGTGGCGGGCTTTGCTGCCAACACCATGCAGGTGAGAAGCCAATTTATTGTTACCTAACACCTCTTCTTTTATACATGAGTTCAAGTACTATGCCAGGAGAACTTAAGAAATATAGATGATCCATTTAAGGGACTTTTTATTAATAAATCATGTCTTGAGCCATGGGAAGAAAGCAGGGGCAGTGGCCAGGTGGCTCTAAATGATAGCTCTGCAGCCAATATAGCAGAATCCTGAGAGTCACAATAAAGGCCATTCTCCTGATGCCAGTTTTTTCTGCGTGGTTCTGATGCTGGGTTTGGCCAACAGTCAAGGACCACAAATCTTCTCCTTCACACTGATAGAGGCTGATTAATTCTGGTCATAGTAAGGGAGCACATGGGGTTATGAATCAATCCCACTGCAAATAAAACAGTGGTCCATGTTTGGTGAGCACATACATAACTAACTAACCCTCACAACCCTATGAATCAGGCATCAGTGTTTTCTGTTTCCAGATGAGGAAGCTTAGACTGAGAAACTTAAAGGTTTTCCAAGTCCCCATAGCTAGAAATGAAGATGCTAGGTCTAGAATCTGGAGTTGTCTGTTGTTAAAGCTCATATTCTGTGCTATTATGATAAACCACACATCTTGATAACCACCAAAGTAGCCTAAGAAGGGCCCCAGCTTAGAGAGAAGTCAATATAAAGCTATCTCAGTTCTCTTTCCTTTTCTCAGCCCAAATGGGGGCTGGTGGGACATGTGGACGGCAGAGATGGTTAGTGTTACTCACATATCCCATGTGCTCCCCTACATTTCCCAGGCCCCTTACAGTCATGGTGGGCCCACATGGCTAGTTCTGGCCACTGCACTGAGAGCAGACATGACATGTTTCATTCCTGGGCCAAGGGAGGTAACAGCTGATATGTCTCCTCCATCCATTTTCCTCTCCTCTATGTGACAATAGAGGCCATACAATCTAGATGTATTAACTAAAAAAATGAGAGTACCTCTATTTGTATCAGACTTCTCCTTATCCAGAAATATACACTATTTTTTTAAATTCACTGAGATTGTGGGGTTTGCCTCTTATTGTAGGCTAGCCGAATTTATCCTAATAATGAGGGTCACTTAAATGTGATCAGGACACATTTAATCTGGCCAAAGAAGGAACTGTAATCTGGAAGCTATTATAATAGGATATTCATTTATCACTGGGGTTATTCTACATCCAAATCATAGTATGCCTTATCTGCCCAATGAAGCGGACAGTTTCTTAGAATTAACATGAAGATGTTACTTGCATTACAAAATTTGGTACTACTTAATGGAAATGATCATCCTCTCTAATTTCAATACTTCCAGCTGCTGCCTCTCCAGAATTTTGTACTTTGGCCTCATATTTTCATAGGGTGAGATGTTTATAAAATATACGTATAGCGTCTACATGCTAACGAATGCAATTTCATGACCCATTACACTTTCCATACAAATGAAGAGAGAGGAGGGCTGCCTGTGCTGGGAGATAGTTGAGGTTTTCCAACTGCTTGGGCTGGATAGGGAACCAAAAGAGCTTACTCAAGATGAAAATATACACTCATGCATTGAAATACTTAGTGAGCGTACACTAAGTGCCAGGCACATTCTGAAAAGTTGGTGGCACAGTACCAAACAAGACAGAAAGAGGACACAACTCATGGGACTTGCATCTGGTGGAAATGGACTTCGGAAATGACAGCTGGGCTCATTTGAAGGTATTTATAGAATCTGAGAGCTAAATGTGTCTGGAGAGAGAGATGAAAGAGTTTACCACCAGTCCAAACTGTTGCATTTTACACTCTGGCCATGCTTACCTGTCCTGCCTTATCTCTCTCTCTTTCTTTCCTCTCTATGCACTCTGATTCAACTACCTTAGCCCACATGCATTTCTCCAAAGTGACCATGCTGTCTTCCCCCATGCTTTTGGCTAAGTCTTCCCCTCTGTCCAGAACATTCTTTTTTTCCCCCATTCCCTCTTGGTGTCAAATTCTTCAGGAAGTCTCTGGGGATTGTCCCTAGTTTACACAAACCCTCTTAATAAATGCCTAACGATTGCTCCTTACATCACTTTCCTAATGATCAAATTTTTTTTGTCTACAAGCTTAACTTATTAGCCTATTCCCTTTCATCACTGGCATGGAAGCATTGGTCCAGATTTGCTGCAAGGCAGTGAGGGAGGGAGGAGAGGCATGTGCCTGCTGGCACCGTGGGATGTTGGGCACAGCGGTGAGTGGAGCAGAGGTGGTAGGTGGTAGGTGGAAGAGGTGGCTGGCTTGGTTCGGAGAGAGATTGTGATGAGGATTTGATTTAAGCCAGTAAGTAAACAGACTTACTGAGGATAATGGCAGTGAGGATTCTCCTTGCTTCAGGAGTATGGAAAGGTGGGAAAGCTAGGAAAAAACCTGGATGTTGGGATGGAATTGCAGGCATTGGTTTGAACTTGTGTTTTTTCTCAATAAATATATATTAGCATATCTATATAAGTAGATCATAGTTATAGTATAAATATAATTATAGTACAGATATCTTTATATTTATTATATACAGAATATTATACATTATATACAGTAAATTATATATGCAGTATTTGTGTTCTATATATAGTATATAATATATACAAGTATCTATATATAATTATATATATGTCTCTATATATATAAGAACACACACACATACATGCATGATATATATTTATATCTATTTGGGTGTGGGTGTCCTCCTCATCCTCATTCTGTCTGTTGAGGGAGCCTAGAAGCAATTACACCCCAGCAGCAACCAGCTCACCAGACAACCAGATCTTAACTTTTAGATACCATCCTTCACTAAAAGAAATAGTGAAATGACTAAACTCAGGTTGGGGCAGGAAAAGTACAAGATAAGCCTAGCATATTTTATTGTGCCCGAAAGTAAGAATTGCTGAAAAATGACAGGGGAATATTAAAAAGCTCCATATAAAGTGTCCCCACTGGCTAAATATGGAACAGCTTGAGCATGGTACTAAAAATGGAGATAGTAACAGAATACAACCTGATGAATAAAATTAGAATCCCATGACTCCATACTGATTTAAAGAAATGAACAGATAAATGAATAAATGAGGGAGAAGGAAAACTTCTTCCTTACATTAGGATGCCAAATTAATAAATGTAGAAGGAACGATGGGAATAAGAAACCACCGTTTGCCAACCATGCCAGTGGTAGCTGCTTCTTGTGGAAGTTGTCAATGGAGGCCAAGCTGGTGAGTTGAGATTTGATCTGAACAGGTTACTGGGTGATATGGAGTATCTTTCAGCAAATACAACTACAAAAGGAAAACTTGGTGGTGACCTGATGGTGGAGGAGCCTGATGGCACCAGCATAACCAGGTGACAGGGGTTAGCATCCTCAGAGGCTGGGGAAGGGTCAGTTGTCCATGCTCCATGAGGTGACGCACTAAAAGCACAGCACTGTTCCAGCAGTTTCCCTGTCCTAGAAGTATGATCTGAGTCTGGTCCTAGGAAAACATTGGGTGGACGAGTTGGAGGTCATTCTATAAAATGTGAGGCCTGTGCTCCTGCAAACCAGTGGGGACCCAGAAGTCAGAGCAAGACTGAGGAACTGTTCCAAACTGGAGACCGAGGAGGCATGACTAGCCAATGCAGCTTGTGCAACTCAGGGCTTCTCAACCTCAGCAGAGTTGAAATTCTGGATTGGATAAATCTTGGGGTTTATTTGTGCATTGTTTAGGGGCATCCTACTGGATGTCAATATCGATTCCTAGTTTTGACAATCAAATGTCTCCAGACATTCCCGAATGGGCCCTGGGTGGGGCAAAAATGATTGTGAACCACTGGTGTAACTGGATGGGATCCTGGGCTAGAAAAGAGGAGGATACGTCATTGAGAAAACTGGAAAAATATGAATGGGATTTTTGGGCTGGATGGCAGTACTGATGCCATGCTGATTTCTTAACTCAGAGATTTATGTGATCGTTGTGTAGGTGAGGGTCCTTGTTTGGAGGAAATAAGCAATGGAGTATTTAGGGGTGATGGGGCAGCTTGACTTCAGCTTGCTCTCAAACAGCTCAGGAAAGACTAACAATAATGGGTATTTGTGTATACCTACTTTTGGGTGCCTTTGTGAAATATATACATACGAAGACACATGCAGAAAGAGGGAGATGGAATGAATGCAGTGGAATGTTCATAGTGGGGGATCTAAGGGACGGCAAATGGGAGCTCCATTCTTGAATCTTTTCTGTAAGTGTTATAATTTCAAAATTAATTTCTCTGAATTTACCTTATTAAATTATACTTGTGGAAGGAGGGGTTGCCTTATGCAAGCTGGTTAAGGAAGGTGGTGGAGGCAGTGGAGCTGAGGATGCTATTAGCCAACGTTTGTCTTGTCTTATTGTGCTCCTGGCAGCGTGCTAACCACTTTAGGGCTGCCTCCTCACTCTGTCTTCAAAGCCTGCCTGAGATGGAGGAATTCTTCTCTGATGAATGAGGAAACTCAGGTCTTGAGAAGTTAGGTGACTTCCCCAAAGTCCCACAGGCAGGGAAATGGTGGCTCTGGGTTCAAGTCCACTTATGTTAGATTCTGGAGCCCATATTCTAAACTATTAGGTTGTAAGGGGCAATTTTAATGTTTCCTGTATGCACAGCGGCATGGGGTGGAGAAAGAAGGCACTCAGTGAGGGAGGAGCACTCGGCAAACTGAGAGCAAGGGCATAATTATTTTTATTGAGATGAATCAACTTACCATACAATTAACCACTTTCATGTGTACAATTCAATGACATTTAGTATATTCCCAGTGTTGGACAATCAGTGCCTCTATCTAGTTCAAGAACATAAAAACAAAACAAACAAAAAAACACCCATACCCGTTAGCAGTCACATCCCATTTTCTTCTTCTCCCAGCCCTTGGCAATGCTAATCTGTTGCAGAATTCAACTTTAAGAAGTACCCTGTTGGAGATTTTGGTTTGGTCTATAAAAGCCAAAGATAATGTGCCAAGAGCTGCATTTGGCTTATGACAAATTAAAATACGCTCTAGATCCAATAAGGGAAGAAGGGTCTTCTGAGCTCACTACCTGTCTCTATTTCTAATCCAGGCACATGCTGCTTTTCCTTGGAGTTAATTTGCTCAGGTGGGCAATTGGGGATTTAGGTGATCTTTCTAGTAGGAGCAGTTGGAATTATTGAGATGATATGGCATAAGGTGATGTGAAAGGTAATGGCTGCTTTATGACTGGGAGAAAAGGTAAAAAACAGAAAAACAAATAACATCTGTAAGAAGCCTATAATTTAATGAGATCAGGACTCAGGATCCTTATCAGCTTTGCTGATATGATCTCAGCTCCAAAATAAAGATGGAGAGAGCTGGCCCCAAATTGAAAGTCACTGCTGCCTGAAGTCCACAGAGCCTGGGGATCATTAACAGACAGGCAGGAGAAGCCAGATGTTGGAAGTCCAAGAGGATACAGAAAATGCAGGCAATAGGTGGGGGCCAACATTCCTGGGAAAATTTCAGACTGTGAGGTATTAGTGGAGGTTAAAGAGATGTGTAGTCTAGATGGCAGGAAGGGATCGTGAACTTCAGAAATGAAGAAAGGGTATATTTGGTAGTGCTTTCAGGAAAAATTATTAAATAGGTGGTTTGTGGTCACCAGTGACAAGAAGTGAGTAAATGTGAAAATTTTGAGAGTTTTTAAATCTATATAAATACCACTGGATATTTTTATAGGTAGGAATGTGCTTAGTTATAGAAGTACAGACAAGATGGTCATATACTAACTCCAAGACAATGCCTACCTCTTGGGAGAAACAGAGACAAGTGAACATGAGTGATTTTGCAGCACAGCTGTTAGTTGCTTCCCAATATATTTTTCTTTTCTTCCCTAAGAACCTTGGACGCATGCCCTAAGGCAAAATTATATTTTCCTGTCTCCCTTGCAGCTGTGCATGGCCATGTGACAAATTCTGGCCAGCAAGATTAAGTAGAGCTTGGGAAGGGAAGGGGATGCCAATCTGGAGTGTGGATGTGATGGCTGGTGTTCCATCAGCCATCTTGAACCATGAAGGTGGTTCCATCACAATGTGCTGAGGATGACAGAAGCTAGCCCCAAACAACATCTTGAAGCTGCCCTGAACCAATCTCTGAAAGTCCTGTATGTGAGACGAATAAACTTCTCACTGTTAATTGAGATTGTTTTCTGTTACATGCAGCTGAAATTAATCCTAAATAATACAGGTAAAAAGTAAGGTTTCAACTGTATCTGTTATGTCATATACCTTCAAAAATAGCTGGGACAAAAATAGATTGAATGTATTGATTGTCAGTAACCAATGAAGATTAATTTCTTTCTGCAGTTTTATATTTTGAGAATAAAAAAAAAACACAGAAAAATACAAAGAGCAATAGCATAAAAATCTATACAACCACCATCTGGAATTTTCAACTGTCAACATTTTGCCTTATTTGCTCTGTCTTAATTTTATTAAAACATAAATTCCAGATCTAGCTTAAGTCCCTTTCATCCACCAATCCCTTTTCTATCCTTTTCAACCTTTATACATATAGCAACCACTGTCATAAATTACATATCCTTCCATTCAGGCATATATTTATTTCTATGAAGAATATATTTAATATGTGCTTATTACAAGTCAGGGGCATTATTCATGGCCTTCTTATAACAAACTGCAGTTATCCCAATTTTAAAAGGATGAGGCTGAGGTTCAGAGAGGCAAAGTAACCTGCCCGAGACCATGAAACTATTAGGGATGGGAGTGGGGATTCAAATCCAGCCATTCTTGGCTTCAGAGTCTTACCCATTCATTGTAACTCATTCTCTCCTTGTCTATGTATATGGACCTCAGGATGCATCCGACCTGAAGATGTAGCTAATTCAAATCAACTGGACCCATTTATCAGGAAGAGGAGATAAATCAGTCATACATATTACCATTATTGAGAACTGAAACAAAATAATGTCCCTGTGAGAGGCAACACTGACACAAAGTCACAGCCATAGTGTGTGCCTTTCTCAGCATAGCTCCCCAAGAAAGGACTTTCTACTTTTAAAACGTGGGCTAGACATGATAGGCTTGAATTACAGTTCCTGCACTTCTCAATGTGTGTTTCGTACTCTACGGGAGCATCACATCATGTAGTTGTTTTAGGGATCAGCACCTATGTATGCATTAGCACATTCATTACACAGCAGGAGCTCCCTACATGGTGGTGATGGTTACGGTGGTGATGGTTACAGTGGTGATGACGGTGGTGATGAGGGTTACTACGATAGCGATGGTGATGGGGGTGATGAGGG
>PVIY010007083.1:0-83893 GCA_004026745.1 Myrmecophaga tridactyla
GGGGTGGGTGTGGGGTGGGGGCGCCCAGACGCTCTGAGGGCGCTGTGCAAATGGGAGCAGAACGCGGGGCCACTCTGCGGATCTTCTCCAGACGTGGGGCAGGGCCTCCGTGAGCCTGCAGACCTGTCCCCTGGGGAGGGTGGTCCCGCCTGGCCACACCTCTGTACCCCGGGGCAGAGTGAAGGGTCACCTGCCGAGGTGGGGGCCGGGTGGAGCGCGCTGGCTGGAAGGGATTCCAGGGCGCGGCGTGGGGCGGAGGGCCTGGGATGCCGGGGTAGGGGGGTGCAAGTGGGATTACGGGTGCAGTGAGCTAGGGAGGGAGAGCAGGTCCGGGCAGAGCTGGTGGGCAGCTCCTGATGGGTTGCCCACCACGCGGCTTCCCCATTACCCGCGAGGCCCGGCGGGTCGGGGCTGGCTGGCCGTGGCGCTTCTGTGACTGCTAGCAGCTGGCGGTGGAGCAGGCTCTGACCACCAGGCCAGTTGAGCAGGGTGTGCTTAGAAGGCCCACCCTGCACACATTGAGGATTCAGGCTGGGTTGAGGAGAGATGCTAAGGCCTCCAAAGCAGGCTGAGGCTGCCACTGGTGAATGAGCCCAGGCCCTTCCAGAGGGCAGAGCACACACCCAGTGCTTGGGGCATCCAAGAGAATCCTCTCTGGCTCATGACAGTGCAGGGGCTCTCCTTGGGGGCGATTTTGCACTCCCCGGGGGACCATTTGGCAAAGACTGGAGAGGGTCTGGGCCATTCCGGCAATGTGGGTGGGGGTGGTGTCCCGGCTTCCGGTGCTTGGAGGCAGGGACACTGCTCAGCATCCTGCAGGCAGAGCGTGGCACCACCACGGCACCACCCGAGAGCCACCTGGTGCAAAACGCCCGTCTTCCTGAGGACAAGGATGGCACTGGCAGGACAGGTGTTTCTCTACCCTCGGTCACTCCAAGGCCAGGAGCCACGCAGGGGCTGCAGGGCTGTCCCACCTGGCCCCCCACCCACCTCCTCAGATCTTGGCCAGGGACAGACAGCTGCTTTGCTTCCCCATGGTCGGCATCCTTTGGCCCCTGTTTTCCTGAACTCTGGGAGGTTCTTCTCTTCCTCTTTTCCCTTTCTTCTGCTCAGTTTGGGGCACACACCTCAGAAGCCCACCTGGACTCCCAGCCAGGCCTGGGAGAAGCCAGGCCACAGAAAGGCGGTCCTCTGGCCCCTTCTCCTTGCCATCCTTCCACAGAGGATACAGAAAGAGACAACGGAGGTGGTGGTTGCAAAGGTGGTTCTTAAAAAGTCCATGAAAAACAGAGATAGCCTTTATGTGGCAGGTTCTGTGCTTGACCACAAGAATGCCAACACAGTGAGACCAGGTCCTGCCTGCTGGACACGACACTGCCCGGGAGAGAGGACAGGTCCGTCAGCACAGAGAGAGCCATGCACGGGCTCAGAAGAGCGAGGTCAGCGTGGAGGCAGAGCAAACCATCTGGTAGTTGGAGGTTTAAGAAAACTTGCCCTTTAAAACTTTCACGAAGTGAGAGAAAACAGTTTCCATCACTCAAAACAGTGTCTAGAGAATACACCAACCATGTGCTGACCACTTTTCTAGGAGCTTAAACTACAAAACTGAAGAAGAACGAAAAAGTCTCCCTTCTCAAAAGTCCACATTCTGGTGGGAGAGAAGAGATGAAGTGTAAGAACTGCTGACATATTATCAGATAACATACAATCAAATATAACCAGATTGATTCTGTGAAATAAAATAATGAGGCAGAGTGGCTGTGAGAGAGGCAAGCCCTGTATCTGGTATCCATGGAGAGGCACTCATGATATTGAAGTTGAAATCTGAAAGATGAGAAGGAACTAGCTATGGAAAGGTGTGGTGAGAGAGACTCCAGGCACAGGGAACAGCCTGTGCCAAGGTCCTGGGGCTGGAAGGACCTCAACTTCCTGGAGGAGAAGAGGGTCAGCATGGCTGGGTATAGCATAAGGCAAAGGATGGTGGGTGCCAGGGTCAAAACTTGTTAGAAGCTTAGATTTTATTCTAAGTATAATGGGGAGCCATTGAAGGTTTGGTCAGGAAAGAAGCATGAGCTGATTTGTGCTAGTAAAAGATCACTTTTCTTTGTGCAGAAAGGAAGCAAGGAAACAGTGAGAAATCTTCTTGAAGTTGATGCAGTGAAAGATGATGGTAGCAGGACAATGGTCACGGAATATTGGACTGCATTAGTTAGGGTTAGTATTACAAGGGACCCAAAACCCCAACTAAAAACCATGGCTTAAATTCTAGATAGGCAGCCCAGAATCAAAATGGTATTCCATTGTGTGAGAGACCCAAGACCTTTCTGTCATTGTCCTACCACATATGGCTTCCATTCTGAAACTTACTTCATTGTCCAAAATGGCTACTTCCGCTCCAGCCATCAAATTTTCATTCCAGATAGAAACAAAGAGGAAATAGAAGGATAAAGTCATGCTTCCTCCCTTTAAAAGCATATGTTGGAAATTCACACACCATGTTCACTTATATCCAATTGGAAATGGAAGGCTATAAAAAAGGTTGGGAAATGTAATCTTTATGTGCCCAGCTAAAGTTCCTGATTTCTATCACTACCAGAAAGGAGGGGGCGATGGATGCTGGGCAGAATGAGCAGGCTCTGCCACATGAATGAATTTAAAATGCGTTTTATTTGTAAAACTCAGAGGACTTGCAGATGGGTTGGATATCAGAATTTGAATCATAGAAAGTGTTCAAGATGAAGGATTTCAAAATAAGTGTTTTAGGGCATATAAAAAGAAAGAAGGCCAGGTGATCCAGAAAGAAGCCGTAAGGATAGGCTTTTCCAGAAGAGTGTAAGTCCTTATGGGGAAGCACTGATGACGCGCTCATCGTTACAGCCGCAGTAAGGCAGCCTAGCTGGATCTATGGCCCATCCCCGTGACTTAGCTGTGTCGCCCAGGGCAGAGGGTTTCTAGTCCACTCTTATGACTGAGGCTATTTCCATATGTGTGAATCCTTGTGACTCTGTTGGCAGGCCAATGAGAAGTTATCATGAGCACCATGATAACTTCTCCAGTTTCTCAAAACAGAGGTAACGCGTGCTTGTGGATTTGGAGGCTGTCAGAACACGAGCTCTGAGTGTCCACCTTCTACCTTGTTCTTTGACATTCAGATGCTTAGAGGGAACAGCTGTTGGAATTATTGCTTGTGCCCAGGTCCTCCTGCCCAGGTTAGAAATGTAGCAGATGCACACACAGTGGTGCTGTGATACGGCTGCAGGTGGCTTTGTTTTCTCGGAATTACCTGTCGATGGATGTGGGCTCAGATCTGGCTTTGGCAGCCCCTGGGGAAGGAGCCGCCACCTGTGTCTGGGACTGGAGACATGGGAGGGTCCTCTGAAGCTGTGCCAACTGATCCAGGAGGAGACTGGGTGTCCCTTGGACAGTGCAACCGGAAGCATGCCCACTGTCTTTCCTGGTGCCAGGCCCATGGCTGTGCCCATGGTACCCTTTCCTTCTCTTCCAGGCCTCCAGCCGCCTGGTACAGGAGGGAGATAATGGGAGGGAAATTCTGGGATGCACTGGACTGGAAGTCCAATTCTGGATTCTCCTTGCAGACATGGTGTTCTAGTTTGCTAGCTGCCGGAATGCAATGCACCAGAAACAGAACAGCTTTTGAAAGGCGGAATTTATTAAGTTTATGTTTACAGTTTTAAGGTCATGAAAACGTCCCAATTAAAGCAAATCTACAAAAATGTCCAAAGTAAGGCACTAGCAAGAGTTTACCTTTGCTCAAGAAAGGCCAATGACGTCCAGGGTTTCTCTCTCGGGGGAAAGGCACGTGGTGAACATGGCGACATCTGCTCGCTTTCTCTCCAGGCTTCTTGTTTCATGAAGCTCCCCAGGGGCATTTTCCTTCTTCATCTCCAAAGGTCTCTGGCTGCATGGGCTCTGTGGTTCTCGTGACTCTCTCCAAAATGTTTCCTCTTTTCAAGGATCCCAGTAAACTAATCAAGACCCACCTGGAATGTGTGGGGTCACATGTCCCTCTCATCAAAGGTAAATATCCACAATCGGGTGAGTCACATCTCCGCAGAGATAATCCAATCAAGTTTCCAACCTACAGTGCTGAATAGGGATTAAAAGTAACAGCTGACACCACGGGATGGATCAGGATTAAACCATGGCTTTTGTAGGTGCATAATCCTTTCAAACTGGCACCCATGGGAACAGTCTCATGCCTCTATGTTCACTTTAAAAAAATAACTACTCAGACTAAAATGTAATGCTTTGGAATGAACTCTGAGATATTTTCCATTTTCTAGAAAAGTAATGGATTTGTCTGGTAACCGAATAAATGCCACACTGAAAATTAGTTGTACATATCCCAGCAGGCAAGGAGGGGCATTTGTGAAAATTCTTTGTTTTTTAGGGCTGAAATTGAATACCTATTTCTGTACTGTCGGAAATTCCACAGGGTAGCCTGCGAGCATGGAAATGCGGCTCGGCCAAGGTCAAGGGCGTGGTGAGACTCAGTCTCCGGAATTATCTCCTGAGCGAAGGCCCTCGGTGTGGAGGGGCAGTAGGGTGCATGCAGCTGGCGCAACGGTTCCCATAAAAGCCCCTCAGAAAATTCTGGACAGGAAATCCGCTTTATTCTGGTCGAAACATCTAATACTTCCTATATACCTCGTGGGAATATATGTTTAACAAGAGAGATGAATATTATCTCACAATCTGCCACAATACCTAATATCTATCACATTTCAAAGTGAATACAATTACTGCATAAATCTCAGCTCTGGTAATTTACCTCTCTCCCTGGAAATGTTTTTAATTGAAAGCATTTTAAGGTTTGAGAGAAAATGCACCAGTTATTTCAGTTAGATATTTTAAGTGTATTTGGTTACCTGGGAATAAAGTTGCTCGTCTTTCAAAGGGAAAGAAGTCATTGAGGTTTACCTGGCAACTGCACCTGGCAGAGGCACCACCTGTGAACAGGAGCTGAGCTTGCTGGTGTTTACAGCTGACTGAGGATCTCAAATCCTCCCATAGCACAAGCTCTGCAAAGAGAGGCAAACATGCAAATTCTCAATCTAAAAGGATTTCTTTTACGATTTGAGAGCAAAAGCACACATGTAGAAGAAAACCTACAGAGGCGTGCTTTTCTATTTGTATTATCATAGCCATATACTGCTAGAAATCTTAAAAGAAATACTAATAAAATAAAAAGACCATTAGCCACTAACTCCCCATATCAGAGCTTACATTTCTGTTAAAGATTTAACTCTTGTTTGCTGTGAAAAGGCTGAGCTGGTCATACAGAATTACATAATGCGTGTGAATTCAGTTCTTGTCTCACCAGGGAAATTTTCTTCCAAGGAGACTGTGGTTTTCTTTTCATATTGCAAATTATACAAATTGCAAAGCTGCAGAACTATTGAGGATTGTTTTTTTCCTATGGGAAGGTAACATCCAGCATGCACACTACCACACCGAAGTTCAACACCTCCACCTAAATTTCAGGTGACGACATGAACTCTGTCTTAAATGCTATTGTGGATTGGCAGCCACTATTGGACATATTGTAAATTCTCTGCCCTCACGTAGTTGGTAAACAATCCATCGACATTATACTGGAGCTATTCGATTCATAAAAACTGCACCTCTGACCCCATGGAGTCTTTAAACCCCATGTTTAAATAGAACAGAAGAGGAGAGGGTCAGGCTGGTGGCGGTGGCAGGCACAGTGGGCTTGGGAAACTGCGTCGCCAGCCAAAAGCTGTGTCCAGGTGCTGGAGCTGGACGCTGAGGCAGGCACACACAGGAGAGGCTGAGAATAGAGAAACTCCCCACTGCTTTTCCTC
Source organism: Myrmecophaga tridactyla (assembly GCA_004026745.1). NCBI lineage: Eukaryota > Metazoa > Chordata > Mammalia > Pilosa > Myrmecophagidae > Myrmecophaga > Myrmecophaga tridactyla. Next base: position 5,847 of record PVIY010007083.1, read on the forward strand.
CTTCTGAGCTTCCCCCTTCTCTCAATCAAGCATTGTCCATTCATTCTACAACAAAAATACTCCCAGGGGATTGATGTGAGGATTTAAGCCCAAATATAACCCTTCAACATCATTGGAGCATCTCTCTGAGATGGGGAGGATTCGAGATTCGCAGTCAGACAGAACTGGGCAGAAATTCTACTCTGACATTTCTTAGCAATTTTGGCAGGTTTCTTTATTTTTCTGACTCTAAATTTCTCCAACTGTAAAGGGGAAATTATGAAATCTGCTTCTTGAATATCTTGTGGCATTTAAATAAAATGGTATGTAATGTGCAAGACAGTAGCAGAATAGTTCTGGAACTTTTAAAATGACTCAAAATTGCTATTGCTGGAAAATATAGGTATTATTTGAAGTATTCCCATGAATGAAAATGAACAATGCATAAAATCATTATTTAGGGTAGACAAATAAAAAACATGAAACTTGAGACATCTAAATGAACATCTAAAATATGATAAAGGATGCATTATAAAAGAAAAGGATGTTATCCAACAAATAGTGTTGAAAAATTAACTATTTAAGGGAAAAAAAATAAAGTTGCATCCTCTTTCCCTCACGAACCATACTCCAAAAAAAAAAATCCTAATGAATTAAGATTCAAGTAAAACAGGAAGCCATAAAAATATACGAAAAATGATAACCATTTATTCAACTGATTCCAAGACAGGGATGGACATTCTGGCATACAATTAAGAGATGCAATCAAAGAAAATGACTGATGAATTATCTGGGAAAAGATTAAAATATTTTGCATGTCAAAAATCACAAACAAAATGAAAAGGCAAAAGACGAACCAAGAAAATCTCTGCAATGACATGAAACAAAGCAGTCAGTGCCATTGATACACAGAAGATTCAAAGCAACTCACATGAAAAGCACTAACATCCCAAAGTTTTAAAAAAGACACATAAACACATATTTTACTGAGGAAGAAAATGGAAATTAACCAATATGGGAAAAATCCATCCTTTTACTATATAAAAAAATGGAAGTTAAAACAGCATGCTACCATTTAGACTGTACCTTATTGGCCAAAGCCAGGGGGTGTGGGGAGGTGGCCACGCCGTGCATCCTTGGTGAGTGTGCATGGGTGTGCACAGGGGCAGCGCTTCTGGAAATCCTGGAGGCAGATGCATCATCACTAAGAGCCTTAAACTGTCGCATAACTGGTGACCCAGGTATTCCATTTCAGGGTATCCGGGCTTCCCTTCTGTCTCATTGGCCAACTGAACACGAGTAACTCTCATACCCATCTGCTGCCACACACCCTCCAGCCTCGTGCAAAACACCTTCCCCCAGCAATTATGTCCCAAAGACCCCAGAAAACATACACAAACACGACCAGGAGTGATGCTTCCCGTTACCATGGTGACCAGGAAGCCCTTGCCTTCTGCATTGGCACAATGCCCTGCCCTCAGCACCCCTGAACAGCACCCACCTTTAGGAGCTGCAGAGCCCGCAGCTGAGGTGCCGCCTGGGTGTCCTAGCTCAGGGGGTCTGCCAAGGCCGCAGTGTGCCCCCCTGGAGGACAGCGGCGTGCTTGCTTCGGATCTCCTGGGGTCCCTCCTGCAAACAGATTTCTCTTTTGACCACAGTCCCCCTGGGGCTCAGTCCTCTGAGCCCCATGCAGCGAGTCCAGGGATGCCCTAGGGAAAAGCTCTTCTCATGCTGTTCAACCCTGAGCACCTTCAGCAGAACAACCCTTGGGGGGCTTTGCCCACCGACTGGGGAACCCTGCCAGGGCGACGGGGCGGCTCACACACAGGGCTGTCGGCATGAACGCCGGACCCGGGTGCCTTGTGCGTGATCAGCCCTTCCCTTCTCTCTCCAGCCCTAGTCTCCTCTCTTGCTCCTGTTGCAGCTCCAGGCCTGGCCGCGTACCCGGCCCTTAACGAATGTTTGCTAGCTACTTGTTGACTGAATTAATGTATGTTCTGTTAGATGGGATATTATAGGACATTAGAAGCATGCTTTCAAATACTTTTTAAGGACGTTAGGTGATATTAAAAATAAAATGCTAAGTTTTAAAAGCAGAACATAAAACTACATGTGTGGTATTATGCTAATTCCAGGAAGAAATCCAAAAAATCAGCGTGTGGAGAAAGGACTGGAAGGAAATGCACGGAAACGTTGAATGTGTTTGCTATGTGCATGAGATGACATGATGGGATTTTCAGTGAAGTCTTAATAATCTCCTGAATTTCTTTTTCAAAATAAGTATATATAGAGAGAGTTTAAGTGACTCACCCAAGGTCCCGAGTAAGTGGCAGGGTCCCCATGCCTTGGTTTCCCAGCTGTTGTGACAAACACCACACAATGGGCTCAGACAACAGGGCTCTTGGCTCAGGGCTCAGAGGCCAGCAGGGCTGGGTCCCCCAGGGTGCGCCGAGCTCGGTACCAGCCATGCCCGGGCTCCTTGGCCTTCCCGTCACACGGCCATGTTCTCCCCTTTCTCTTCCGGATTCATTGACTCCTGGCTCCTTGGTGCCATTTTCCTCCATGTTCAAGCTCCTCTGCTCACAGGGACGTTGGCCCTATGGACAGAGGGCCCTCCTTGTCCAGCCTGGGTGCCCCTCGACCCCTATCACACATCCGAAGGCCCCAGATGGGCTCATACCGCGCGGCAGCCTTCGGACCTGGACATGCCTTTCGGGGGGAAGGGGCTTGATCCCAGCATCCCCCCACCGCCCCCCAGTGTGTCGGCTGCTGTCTCCTCCGTCCACTTTCCTTTCTTCTGTGGAAGTTGTCTTGTTCCTCCCCTAAACGAGTCAGGTCGAGAATCTTCTACACCATTTGCCAAACCTGATCTCATTGCCTTGCTTCGGCTATTTACGTTTGCCTAAATGCACCTGGTCTGTAAGCAGGCGCTGACGCTCCCTTCCAGTCACGGCTGTTAAATGATGTTTTACTGGGAAAGTCATTGCAATTTGTGCTGCAATTCATTTCAGATCGTTAGCAAATGCCTGGGACAGGGCCAGGTGCGATGAGCTGGCACCAAAAAGACCCTCCTGGCCATCCAGAGCTGATGATACAGGAGAAGCCACAGACCTTCTGTGTGCACACCCAGGCTGACACACACACGAGCTCTCCACGCAGGCTTTTCACAGCCGTTATTTCATTTTTGAGGTTTTCCATAAAGTTATCGATGCAATGTACGTATAATTGTAATTCCTTCTCACCACAAATGTTATACATTAATTTCTCATAAAGCCTCCACATGTGCACCATCCTTCCAAGGCCTGCACCCCCACCCCTTCCACAATCGCGTTCCCTCCTTTGTAAGAAGCCCCGCTGCCCTGACATCTGATACGGAGGCAGGTCTCTTGCTCTTGGATCGTTTCTCTTTTTGTATTATTCTTTTATTTCTTGCCGTTTGAACTGAAATTTGTTCATTTTCCAAACCTTTCTGCCAACTTTTCTGGCTTCTGAAAAATGAATTTCAGCTTCTCCCATGGAGCAGAAAGGGTGATTCCTGCCTGCAGCCCTCACCGGCCTCCCTGCCTGCATGCGGCCCCCCTCAACTCTGAGCACTGCCCGGCTCCTCCGTTCGCACCCACCCCCTCTCCCCTGCGCCCCCAGCCACTGAGACGAAGGTCTTAGGAGCTTGGGCAATAGGGCTGCGACTGGCTGCCTCACGCGCTGCACAACTGCCCCTGGGCCAGGAGCCTCGGCGCAGGCCCTTCTGCGTGCTGGCACGTAGTGCCCACCCACGGGGCCTGTCCTCCTCCCCAGGTGGTTATGCACCTGCCCTGTTCTCTGGTCATCTACTCACATACCTGTCCCCAGCCAACACCTGCAGAACCCAGAGTGGCCGAGGGCAGAGGCCTAGGAGGTGGCAGGTCACACACGGAAGCAAGTATAGTCCGTTGTGAAAGGTGCGTTCATCAGCCTGTCCTTAACACGTGGTGGGAGCTCAGCTTTATAAGAGGTAATGGCTGAGCTGCATGGGGCTTCAATGCCTGGGTAGGAGTTTGCAGTGCAGAGACGAGAAGTGTGCTCTTGCTGGGAGGAAATGCATCTTCCAAGCCAGGGGACTAGCATGGGATGTTCAGAGGTACCTGCAGCATCAGATCCAGAGTCATGAGCCCCATCAGAACATTAGCCCCCTGGCTGGAAGGTAAGCCCACGAGGTAGGGTCTGATACAGTCCATCCCAGCACCTTCTACGGTGTCTCACGCTGTGAGGGATGGAGGTTTGTTCAGCGGCTCTCTCCGTGCACCGCCTGACCCAGGCATGCCAAACCCTCTGGCTTTCCAGACATGCCCGGCCCCTCCACCCCTGCGTTTGCCCCCTGCTCTCTCGACCTGGAAGGCATCTCCCTCATCCTCTGCTACCCACCCATGACTCCAAATGCAGTCCTAACTCCCCCGCTGGGGGAAGCTGCCCTGTTCCCCGCCTGTGGGCCTCAAGGAACCCATCGTGGTCTGTTCGTCTGTCTTTCCCCTTTGCTCCAGGACCTGCGAGATGGAACTTTCTCACCCTGTTCCCAGTGCCCGGCAGAGTTTGACCCTTGGTGGGTGGCCGAGCAGAGTTGGCTGAGTTCACTGTTGGGTGAGTGTGCAGTGAAGTGGGGGGTGTGGAGGGAAGAGACGGTCCCGGGAGAGGGGCTGGGGGTGGAGGCGGGGTTCTGCGCTCACCGGCCCCCACAACTGTCTCTCAGTTGTCTCTGCCGCCTCCCTGCCAGTGGCCTGAGCCTCGTTTCAGGAGGCGTGTCACCCTCCAATTGTCATCATACCTGCCATTAATTGTTTTTGTGTGTGTTTTCATTTACTCCTATTCCTTGCTTTTCTCCTTTGTGGACCTCAGAGAAAATCATTCCTCTTTCAGCCAAGGCTCCTCGCACCCTGCCTGCTATTTTGTTACCACATCCCATGTTCAACTGGAGCCACTCTGTTTTGGTTTGATTCTCTTTCTTCGTTTGTTTTGCTTTGAGTCCACGGTCTCTATTTCCTCCTGATCTTTCTGAATCCCTGTCTAGCTGATTGCCTCTCCGCCCATAGCCCCAGGTGAATTCCCTTCTTTTATTTATCTTGGCAGGTGTTACCAGCTTATTTCTTTTATTTCCCCTTTGCCTCTGGTACTTAATGCTGGGCCATCTGTGCCTGTTTTACTTACTATTGAATTCAGCAAACTCTTCCCGGGCACCTACTATGTGCCAGCAGTGGCTGCGTAGATGCAGGCAACCCCTGGACGAGGGGCTCACGCTGGATCCAGCGTGACGGGGTCTGCTGGGCAGCCAGGGCGTGGCTGGCTCGCACCTGGTCACAGAGCACCTGCCTTGACATCACCTGGATGCTCGTGGGGTACACACCTGAGCCCAGACGTGCTGGGGGAGGTGCCAGGAATCTGCATTTTGTGTCAACCGAGAGGCGGTAGCTTACCGAGAGAATGTTAAATATGACTTTATTTATGCAGGAGCCGTCCCTGCACTTCTCGTGGAGGTGGCACTGCCCAGAAGAGATGCAAAGTGGCTGTGATGTGAGGCATGGCTCGCCAGGGAGGGGAGGGGTAGGAAGGGAACTCTAGGAAGAGAGAATCTGCAAAAACACGAGGAAGTGAAAATGCACAGCAAGTTCGGGGACCAGTGAGCAGTCCAGACAGAGCTAGAGGGTGGCGTGGGGGGCTGAGGCTGGGGAGTGGGCATGGTGAGGTTTGGGGCCGGGCATGGGAGGTGGGCGTGACGGGCCTTAGGGGTGGGGCAGGGAGGTGGGTGTGGTGGGGTGTGGGGGCAGGGCAGGCCTGGGTTGGTGGGCTGCTGGGCAGGGAGTGGGCCGGCCGGGACGCGGCTGGGAGGCTGAGCAGAGTGGCTCTGACATCTGTGTGATTCCGATTCCTCTCCCTGGACAGAGGGGTGGTGGTGGAACTGCCTAAGGAGTTTCTTAGCAAATCAAACTCCCCGGGTGCCCCCTGCAGAAGGTCTGCCCCATCCAGGGGTCCTTGCAAGTTCTCTCCAGCTCCCTGGTGAAGCTGACAACCGGCCGTGAGTGGGCGCCGCCTGATTGCCCGGGCTCCCAGTAGCTGCTCCCCTCGCATCTGCAGCCTTATCCCTTAGACGGACCGAAAGTCCCCCCTCAAGGGGGTTGATCTGTTGTCTTCCGTCCTCCACTGAGGCCTAACCCATCGGGTCTCCTGCCCTCCCTTCCTGCCGCAGCGCAGGGGGACCTAGCGGCTCCGACCACAGCGTGTACCTCAAAATGTAACTGTGCCTCCTCCCAAGCCTTTTCCCTTGGCCCGACTTTTACTTCTTCTTTGCATCTTTCTCCTCCCAAAGTCCAAGTAAAAGTGAATCTAACTTGGCCTCATCTTTGGCTGGGAGGAAAGTTTATTTTGTTTTATACTCACCTTCCACTCACCAGCTTTGCAGCTCCTCTCAGGTTGCCCCTGTGCTGCCCCCACCTGGACTTGCACCAGCCATGCCCTCACCCCGTACACTGTCCCCCCCACCTGGATTTGCTCCAGCCACGTCCTCACCCTCTGTAAAGTCCCCCTCCACTCCCCCCCACCCAGGGCTCCGGTTGGGGCATTTGTGCAACTCAACCAAACTCAGAAAATTCATTGGCTCATCATTGGTCGTGGGGAGCAGGTAATAGCCATTCGTTCCCCTGTTATAAATATTAAGAAACTGACTCAGAGTATTTGGTGAATTTATCTCAGGCTAGACAGTAATTTAATACGAGAGTTCAAATTTTCCCACTTTCTTTCTTAGTTGCAGCTCTCAGAAAATTCAGTATTTTTCTGGCTTATTTATGAATGGTTTTCTAGAAGCTCCTTGCCCCAGGCACCACTGCCCATATGGGCACCGTGGACTCAGGATGGGGAGCATTTCTTCTCCCTAGTTTAAAGGAGCTGTCCAGTAGCAAGGGGTGTGCGAGAGGAGACCAGGAGAGGCAGCGTGACTTGGGTTGGCGCCGGGGTCTCTTCAGTCCCAGCAAAGGTGGGGATCCCCAGCGCTCCTTCCTGGTGGTCCCTGCTGAGCTGGAGAAGGGGGAAGATCTATCCCAAGGGCCACGAGCTGGGTCGCCAGCCCAGCCACCCACGGGGGGAGCAGCATCCCCCTGATGGAGGTGATGCAGCTGGAACGACACATTTCAGCACATCTGGAGAGAGAAAAACAACCCAGAAGCAAAGTGTTGGTAAATGTCAGCTGTTTATTGACTTTCCTACTTTAAAGCAAAACACTAAGCAAAGCAACTGGGGCTCCACTCTGGAAGCCAGCCACTGGTGGCCAGGGGGACAACGGGAAGGGCCCACTCCCGGGTGCAGGGCTGGGCCTGGGAGCCCGTCCTGAGTGGGTGGCTGCCCTGGTGAGCAGTTGCTGCAGACCCTGCTGTACTGGGCTCACTGCTATTGCTGCACTAAACACCAACAGTATGGGTTATTTTAATGGACATATTGCTTTAAACTGAGCCTTCACCATCTGTTCAGCCTTAATTTTGAATGCAAAAAGAACATATTTCACAATTACATCTGTAAGTAATGATATAAGTAATTTAAATGCATGTATATGTTCACACAATGCAGTAGACAGCTGGGACTTCCCCCCCTCTCTTATGTTTCAGGCACAAATCAAGGGAAAAAATTCCCTGGTTTCTTACTGAGTGCATTTTCCCATTTAGGTGCAGTTTTTGCAGGAAGCAAGCCTTTCCACCTAACTGTACCTGGGAGTTCAAGACAAGCTCAATAAACTAAATCACAAAGTCATTTTTACAATGCTTGCCTTGTCTCTGTCCGAATCCCCCCGGCTTGAGTGACAGCTTGGCAGATGAGAGGCGTTAGATCAATCAGTTTCAATAGCTGGTGGTGAAGGGGCAGGCCAGGCTGTGCGTGCCAGCATCCCCCCTCCCTGCTCTGGAGACAAGGCTGTAGGAAGTGGCTCCCTGCAAGGAGGACTCTGAGGACCCACGGGAGGGGTCGCCCAAGACAGAGGAGCAGCAGAGAGCCCATGTCAGGGATGGCCTGGTGGCTGGGTAGAAGCTTTGGACAGACAAGGAGACGGTTGCTGGGGAGGAGGGAAGGTGCGAGGGAGAAGGAGGCCACTCTGGGGATGGTTGGGACACTATGCCCCCAAAGTGGGAAGGTGGGTGCCCCAGAACCTCCTATAACCGGGTCACCGCACGGCTGGCCCACGCACAAAGGGCAGCTTGCAGACAAAGTGCCACAAGTCTGGGGAACAATATCCGGTGACTGCTGCGCACGCCGGAGCCCAGGGTGACTTCCCCGGGCATCTGCCAGATGGCAGCTCTGCTATCTACTTTACTCGTTGGAAAACTCATTCCTCGAATACCAACACGGTACACATAACACAAACTGTGGCTGCTTTTTGGAAATGGATCTTTTTTTAAATTCGTCACCAACACATGTGAAAAATCATTTTGCTTTTGTGATGTCCCAGGACCCTTTAAGAAGATAGAATTATTTAGAGGCTTTTGCATTGTTCACATCCTAAGCCAGGGAAGGAGGAGCTGAAAAATCCTCCAATGTGACACCATCGCCATTTTATACCTATATGCTCCATTTTAATTGTGTGCGCCCCCCCCTTTGGCATCTTGGCACAGCTGACAAGTGGATTTGCATGGGGACTTATGTTACCATTTGCAAGGACTCCCAGTAGAGATACTTCTTGAGCATGCAATAGTTTTGATTTTTTAACTGCCTGTAGGAAATGCATTTATTTATTTTTTTCCAGACAAAGGTGCTAGCTTGAACTGATGGAAGGTTTATTTTTGGAACATTCTTAACAGCTTCAAAATTTGAAGAGTTTGTGCAAAGGGATAGAAATTATTTTAAGGATTCTGCTTGAATACATTTTTATTGACTATTCTTCACAATGACCCATGGGAAACGTCAACCCTATTGACCTGATAAAACAGGTACCTTTGTGGACCCAGATTATTTAGATAAAAACTATTTACAGTCTTTGACCATTAAAGGGCTTGTTGACTTGCTCCAACGTTAATTTATTTAGAATCATTTCCAACTGTGAACTTGCCCTTTATTTAGTATTTATGCCAAAATGGAACAAAAATATCAGTGAACTGCATCTACAAAGAAATTGAGTTGACTTTCTAATTACACAATCCGCCTAAAAGGTTTTAAAACAAAATACACCGTATGAACGTGAAAATGCAGTATTTAGCTCTTCCGAAATTGGGCCGCCATTCAGTCTATGTGTGGGAGTTTTCAACTGAAGGGTCTCTCAAGATGGTTAGAGAAATGCTATAATACTAGGACTTTGCCAAATTTTCAGTCTTTGGAAAGGGGTGCTAAATGAATGTGCATCTGCTATGGAATCTGCTGGATGTTTGCACTGCTGGTGAGCCATTGGAAGCAGAGTCTTTGGCATCAGCCTCCCTGGGTTTGCGTCCTACAGTGGCCACTCACTGGACATTTTGGTTAACCTCTTGTCCTGCAGCTACAGAAAGGGGACAAATAAGGACAGCACCCCCATATGTGTTAAGTATTTAGATGAAAAAGTATCTGCACACAATAAGGGCATAACTATTGTGTAAATATTTGCTATTATTGAGATACAAGTTTACAAGTATCAGTGGTGAAAACTATTTGGTGCTTTGGAATTTTTTCAGAACCAATGTTTAAAGGAATTTGTTTCAAATCTGAACGTTTGAACTTTAGCTTGGACACAAAGAAGAAAAAGGCCTGTGACTCCAATTTCCGTGACTGTTGGTACTTCTGTGGTATGGCAGGAGTTTCTTGGTGCAGAACGTTGGAATTCCATTTGGTTGTAGGAGCTGGTGAAATGCAAGGTCCATACGAGGGAGGAAATCCTGAGCTTGCAGAGAGTGATGACGGGGTCTGAGAAACTCGGGCAGCACAGCCAACAGGCTGCAGTTGTCACTCAACATTCCCCAGCATATTAAAAAAAAAAGTAGGACAAAAAGCAATATAATCAAATTAAAGGAATGAGTGAAGCAACAGATGTGGATGAAGGTGGAGGAGAGACAGAACACACTTCCTCTCTATATTTTGGGCAAAAAAAAAAAAAAAATTAAGACCTCATGGAACATGTCAAATTGTCAGCACTCAGGTCAGGGCCAGGAACATCGAATGAGGGGCATCTAACGCTGAAGTACGGGAGAATGCTTTTTTGAGTGAAACAGAGATCAACCAACAAATTAGGCCTTTCTGATGTTGTGTTTTAGATTTAAAAAATGCTAGTAATGTGCTTTTAGCAAAGTGGAAAAAATAAGCAGGAATATACGTGACTTTGTTGTGAACTTGACCACCGAAATCAAGTCTTTCAGCATGTGTTTGCAGTTTAATAACTGATGTGTAAATGATGCTGTATCTGGAGTACCTGAATATGAGTTCTATATCCTCTCTGAGTCTGAATTATGGAGTTGCAATCTTTTTTTTTTCTTCTTCCAGTTCTTAAATGTAAAGGGAAGGCAGAAAAATCATCTGAGCTGTTAGAAGAGTCAAATCCTAGAAATCCTTGCAACCTCCCTGCAAACACATAGGATGTGTTGCTGGCTTAGGGCCATGATGATGGCATGCGGGTAGGAGCTTATCCAGGCATTCTGCTCGCTGGCCTTTTAAGCCAGTGACAACAGAGGGCTGCAAGCAGGTGAAGTGTGAGTCCCTACAGAGAGCTGAGCAGCTGTGCCTCTCACCCGCCTCCTCGCCTCTTTACAGAGCCGTGTCAGAAATTGTGGTGAAGTCAGAGGAAATGATAGATGCACGGAACCGGCAGCAGAAGGGCAGTCACGGAAGGTCAAGGGGCCTTGGACTTCAAGGCCCAGGCAAGGGCAAGGGCGGCCAGTGGTAACAGCCGCAGTAGTGCTGGTCTGGAGAGCATGCTTAGACACCCCCCTCGCCCCAGCCCTATAACCCAGAGCTGGCAAGGAAACAGGGTGCAGGGCAGACAATAGCGGGCCAGATGCACCTTTACTGCTGGAGTGGGATCCTGCTTAGCGGCCAGGGCTCAGGGTGATGGCCTGAGTTGACTAATTAAGCAGCCATTAGAAGACCTACAGCAGAGAGGGGACTGCCACTCGGGGTCTGCAGTTGCCTGCCCTGGGCCAGCACCTCCTCGCCCAAGGCCACAGGCCTTTGTCTTCACAGGGCCAAGGGGGCAATGGCTTGGGCAGAATACAGAGAGTCACAACTTACCTCACCCTCGGGGTGGTGCCGATTTAAGTAGATGCGTTGAGGAAGCAGGAGGGCATTTGACTCATCGGCTTGAGGAATTCAGTCAAGAGCTTTAAACAGAATTCTCGCCCATTCTCCCCACATAGACGTATTCAGGTCAGGTATAATTGACAATTTCACATACACAAAGGGGCCAGAGAATCGTGTCGACCTGATGGCAAACTTTGACGGGAATAACTATTAGTATTTTGATGATGAATGATTTAGTTATTCCTAAATATCTCATATGCCCCCAGTCCTTGCAGTTCCCTAACAATCTGTGATCTCCAATACTTTTCCACATACATTGCATTCGATGATTTGAATTCTGGGGAAAGAGAAAAAATAATGCTGACATAGTTTAAAGAATTATTTTTTGCTTTTGGTCCATGGACCAGAACTATTTAGAATAGAAAATGGAAAAAATGGGTGTAACTGCTGAGGCTTTAGTGCATGCTGTAAAAGACGCTTTCAGATAATTTTGCCTTCACTTTAGACTGTGGTCAATAAATAGGATTATGTAATTCCTCATCTTTCAAAATGCAGGGCCAGAGTGCCTAATAAATGCAAAAGAGCATGCTCCCTACCAGCAAGAAGCTTATAATTGAAATTAATGCAAATGTGCATATGTGCATATGTGTGTGTATATAGGTTGTGTGTGTATAGGTGTGTGTGTATATAGGTGTGTGTATATGCATGCATAGATGTGTGCATGTGTGAACATATATTCTCTCATACACATAGAAAAGGAATAGTTTTTTTTGGTTTTTTATTATTAATTTTTTATTGTATAGTATAACATATATAGTAAGAAAGGAAAGAGAAAAGCAATAGTTTTCAAAGTACTCTTCAACAAGAAGTTACAGGACAGATCCCAGAGTTTGTTATGGGCTACCATACCATCATCTCAGATTTTTCCTTCTAGCTGCTCCAGAACATTGGAGGCTAGAAGGAATATATTTTTTCATCATCACAATTGACTTTTTTTTTCTTTTTTGTAAAAAACAACATATAAAAGAAAGCATGAATTTCCAAGCACAGTGCAGCAATTAGTTGCAGAACAGATTTCAGAGTTTGGTATGGGATACAATCCCACAATTTTAGGTTTTTACTAATAGCTGCTCTAAAATACTGGAGATGAAAAGAAATATCAATATAATGATTCAGCAATCATACTCGTTTGTTAAACCCTACCTTCTCTGTATAACTCCACCATCACCTTTGATCTTTCTCCTGCTCTTTAGGGGTATTTGGGCTATGGCCAGTCTAACTTTTTCATGTTGAAAGAGGCTGTCAATAATATGGGGTAGGAGAATGGAACTATCTGATGTTCTGGAGAGGCTGGGCCCTCTGGGTTTCAGGACTTATCTGGCCTAGGGACCATCTGGAGGTTGTAGGTTTCTGGAAAGTTACTCTAGTGCATGGAACCCTTGTGGAATCTTATATATTGCCCTAGGTGTTCTTTAGGATTGGCTGGAATGGTCCTGGTTGGGGGTTGGCAGGTTATGATAGGTGACAAGGTCTAATTGAAGCTTGCATAAGAGTGACTTCCAGAGTAGCCTCTCAAGTCTATTTGAACTCTCTCTGCCACTGATACCTTCCTTGTTAGTTACACTTCTTTTCCCCCTTTTGGTCAGGATGGAATTGTTGATCCCATGGTGCCAGGGCCGGACTCATCCCTGGGTGTCATCTCTTATGCCGCCAGTGAGACTTTCACCAAAAGAGGAATAGATTTTTAAGGAATTCAGTGGAAACTAAGATTTGGATATTCCTAGCTAGTCAGGAATGCTCCTGTTGAGCCCAAACATGGCAAAATAATACATCAGGAAATAGAAAAGAAACTGTTCCTGCCATGCCAAGAAAAGGAAGCAGTGAGCACAAGTGTCGGTAAAGAGGAAAGGGATTTGAAATAATGCCTGTTCTGAGCCACAGAGCGGCACATAAGCTGATTGCCTGGTCCCGGGCCCTTGTGCTTGGAGAGGAGTTGAGGGAGAAAGTCTTCTGAGGGGCCCTTCGGTATTGTCTCCTGAGACCTTCTGTGAATGCTGGGTGTTGGAGCAGCCTTTGGCGTGCATTTTCCTCTGGATAACAGATCTCAGAAGAAAGTCATCAGGGTTGAAAGCGTATTAGTGTCTCTTATAATCTCCCCCTTTAGCTGAGCTTAGCCTCAGGAACAAAACCACCACCCCGAGCCCAAACAGCCACAAGAAAGCATCAGCCTGGCTGTCCTTGGTTGTAACGTTGTATGGCCATTTGAGAATTACTTCTGAATAATAAGGGTAAAAATAAATAAATAATAGGGGGGATAAAGGGTAAAAAATTGAGTAGATTGCAATACTAATCGTCAATGAGGGGGAGGGCTAAGGGGCATGGGATGTATGAGGTTCTTTTTTGAATTTCTTTTTTCTGGATTGATGCAAATGTTCTAGAAATGATCATGGTGATGAACACACAGCTACGTGAGGATACTGTGAGCCACTGATGGTATACTATGGATGGACTAATATGTGTGAAGATTTCTCTATAAAAATATTAAAAAAAATGAATTACCCACAGACTTGTTCTTTGGCTTTTCGCTGTAATAATAGCTCTGGTGGCTTCTTTAAACGTGTGTCATGTAGGTGTCATCTGTCACGGGCAGGCCGACTCAGCTGACCCTGCCAGCCTCGGGGTGGCCAGTGCTGGCCATACTCACGCTGAACCCATGTCCTCTGCCCGCTGCTCCTGGCACAAACGTGGTGGGTGGCATCTAGATACAACTTTCATCAATGGGGAAACTGAGGCCCAGCAACCTTGAGCCACTCATCCGAGTTGAGAGTTGAATCCACATGTTTGGCTCCAATGCCTGGGTCTCTCCGTAGCTGTTGTCTGCTGATGTTACCTAGGAGATGTCTTATCCCCTAAGAGGCTGTATTTGGAGATGAGGCAAGCAACAGCAAACACTGAAGGTATTTTCTTGTTACAATTTGGGCCTTTTAGGACTACACTTAAGAATTTTATTAATTGTCTTTTTCTGATCACTATACTGAGCTTAAGTTGGTCCTCAGAAGGAGCATGCTTAAAGCAAAAGAAAAAAACACACAAGAAGTGAATAGAATTAATTTATAATTTTCTGGACTCAGATAATCCCTTGAAGAATGGATGCTCTAGGAGAAGAGGGGTTTTCTTCCTGTCGCCTGATATATCCCCATTTCTGAGAAGGACACCTGGCCCTGGGGAGCACTCGGAGCAGTGGGAGAAGTGTGAGTGTGGGTGTGCAACACGTACGGTCCCAGGGGATGCTGAAGGGCTGTTGCCGGGTCTAATAGGCGATGCGTGTGTGGCTGGGAGAGGGCCAGGGAGGAGGCGTGGGGCCCCTTCTCAGTTTTAAGCCCCTGAAAACCTGAGACCACATGCTCTCCTTTCACCCAGCTCAAGATCTTAAACATATTTCAGTTTAGAGAATTCTCACTTAATTCCCAGACATTTGTTGGGACGCGTGAAGAAATGGCTAGAGTAGCTAGGGAGATAAGACTTGGGTTTCAACCTGAGCGGCACGGAGACCTGGGAAGAGCTGAGAGGAGCAGGGCGAGGCCCGGGAGCAGGGAATGGGCCTGGGGTTTGGATGGCTTCTGGCAGGCAGGCTCGGAAGGGGGCGTAGAATGTCCCTGGTGCTCTCTTCCGCTTGTCAGAGGCGGGAAGCAAAGGACACTTAGGGAATAAACTTTGCTCAACCAGCTTTTGCCAAAAAGGCGGCCTTGGCAAACCTCCTTGGGTTTCCTCCAAATGCATCTTTGCAGAAGAAGCCTGGAAAAATGGAAGAACCAATAACGAAAGGGTCCAGGGGAGTGTGTCTACCACGGTGGAACCGCAGAGAAGAGGTGGGGAGGGGAATCCATTGACATAGGGGGCTTCTAACAGAGAAACTTCTAGTGTTCTCATTGACACTACAGTGTCAGGGCTAGAAACAAAACTAGCAGGACATCAAAATGAAAAGAAACAATTTCTGTTCTATGTTGTAGTGGGGATTGGATGAAAAGTCAGTTTTCTAATGCTTCTCCTCATTTCATTTTTTAAAAGTCAGTTTTATTGAGATTTAATACAGTGAGTCACCTTTTAAGATGTACAGTTTCATGTTTTTTGACAAATGTGTACATTGTGTAGCCACAATCAATGTATAGAGCATTTCCACCAACCCCAAATTCCCCCTTGCCCTTTTGTCATCAACTTCCCTCCCCCACCCCGAGGCCCGGGCACACACTTGTCTGATTCCTGCCCCTATGGTTCTGCCACTTCTAGAAGGTCCTGCAAATGGAATCATATGATGTGGAGCCTGCTGTCGCTGGCTTTATTCACCCAGCATTATGCTTTCGAACCATCCAATGGTTTCGGGTATTAGTGTGTTCCTTTTTAATTGCTGAGCCATGTTTCATTGTGTGGAGGTACCACAAGCCTGCCCATTCACTTGTTGATGGATATTTGGATTGGTTCCAGCTTTTGACAAATGAGAAAAGGTTATTATAAATAGTCATGTACAGGACTTCGGGTGAACTTAGGCTTTCATTTCCCCTGGGAGACACCTAGAAGTGGGATTACTGTGTTATAGGGTAATTGCATATTTAACTTCTAAGAAATTGCCAATCATTTCCAAAGTTTTTTATTATTTTGTAATTCCGCAAGATGTAACTGGGCACTCTAGTTGTTCTCCATCATTGCCAACACTTGTTATGGTAAATTTGAGTCCTAGCAGGTGTCCAGTAGATCTCACGTTGTTTTAGCTTGCATTTATTTCCCGAATGACCAATGATGCCGAACATCTTTTTGTGTGCATATTTGTATCTCTTTATTTTCTTTGGTGAAGCGTTTGTTCAATCTTTTGTCACGATTTTAATGGAGTGTTTATTTCTTTATTAAATTTTGAGAAGTTTATCCATGTATTTGAAATCTGGGTATTTTTTTTTTTATTAGAGAAATTGCGGGTTTATAGAAATGTCATGCATAAAATACATAAAATGCAGAGTTTCCATATTATCAACACCTTGTATTAGTGTGGTTTATTTGTTACAATTCACTAAAGGACATTGTAATAATTTTACTACTAGTTATAATGGTACTTTTCATTATAGCCCATCAATGTGCAATAGGGTTCACTGTTTGTGTTGTACGGTCCTATGCTTTTTAAAGCAGCTTTCTTGAGATAATTCACATACCATACTTTCCAGCCAAAGTGTATAATCCATGGCATTTAGTATAATCACAGAATTGTGAATTCATCTCAACAATCAATTTTAGAACATTTTGAATACTCCAAAAAGGAAAACCCCACACCCCTCAGCAGTCACCACTCAACCCCTCTCTCCTTCCCCAACCCTGCACAACCACTAATCTAATTCTGTCTCTGTAGATTTGTTTCTATTTGCATTTTATATAAATGGGATTATATAATATATAGTACTTTGTGTCTGTTTTCTTTCATTTAGCATAATGGTTTTTAAAAAAATTATTGTTATTTTTTAATTAGAAAAGCTGTAGGTTTATAGAAGTCATGTAAAAAGTATAATGCTTCCACATACCCCTCTATTGTTGACACTTTACATAGTGTAATACGTAATAAAAATAAAAGAATTTTAAAATATTATGTTAACTATAGTCCATGGTTTACATTGTGTACATTTTCCCCCATATACCACCCTATTATTAACACCTTATAATAGTGACACGGATTTGATATAGTTCACGAAAAATATGTCTTAGATTTGTGCTATTAACCCATCATCCACAACAGGCTTCATTGTGCTATACAGCCCCATGTTTTATTTTCTAACTTGCCTTCTAGTAGCACACATGGCCCAAAACTTCCCCTTTCAACCACATTCACAAGCATAATTCAGCGCTGTTCATTGCATTCACAGTAATGCGCTGTCTTCACCTCTATCCATTGCCAAACTTTTACATTCAACCTAAATAGAAATTATCCACAAATGAAGCATCAGGTCTCCATTCTCTACCTGCTTCTGCCCACTTGTGACCTGTATTCCAGATTCTAACTCTGTGAGCTTGCTTATAAGAATTCATTAATAACAGTGAGATCTTGCAATATTTGTCCTTTTGTGTCTGGCTTGTTTCACTGAGCATAATGTCCTCCAGTTTCACCCATGTTGTTTCATGCACTCCTTTTTACAGCCGAATAACCTTCCATTGTATGTATATACCATAATTTGTTTATCCATTCACCTGTTGACGGACATTTGGGTTGATGCCATATTTTGGCAATTGTGAATGATGCCTCTGGGAACATCTGTCAGTGTGCAAATGTCTGTTTGAGTCCCTGCTTTCAATTCTTCTGGGTATATACCTAGTAGTGGGATTGCCAGATCATATGGCAGTTTTGAACTTGCTGAGGAACTGCCAAACTGTCTTCCATAGCAGCTACACCATTTTATATTCTCACCAGCAGTGAATATATGTTTCTTTTTCTCTACATCCTCTCCTGCACTTGTAGAGTTTTGTTCCTTCAATAGTGACCATTCTAGTAGATGTGCGATATCTCATTATGGTTTTGACTTGCATTTCCCTAATAGCTACTGATGTTGAGCATCTTTTCATTCGCCTTTTAGCTATTTGTATTTCTTCTTTGGAAAAATGTCTGTTCAAGGCTTTTGGCCATTTTTGATTGAGTTATTTGTCTTTTTGTTGTTGATTTGTAGGATTTCTTTATATTCTGGATATTCAACCCTTCTAGGTTATGTAATTTCCAAGTTTTTTCTCCCATTGGATAGGTTGCATTTTCACTTTCTTGATAAAGTCCTTTTCAGCACAAACATTTTTAATTTTGAGGAGGTTCCATTTATCTATTTTTTCTTTTTTTGCTTGTGCTTTGGATGTAAAGCCTACACAAGATCTTAAAGATACTTCCTTATGTTCTCTTCCAGGAGTTTTATAGTCCTGTTCTTATATTAAGGTCTGTGATCCATTTTGAGTTAATTTTTGTATAAGATGTGAGATAGGAGTTCTCTTTCATTCTTTTGCATATGAATATCCAGTTCTCCCAGCACCACTTGTTGAAGAGACTATTCTGTCCCAGTTCAGTGAACTTGATGGCCTCATCAAAAATCAGTTGACCACAGATGTGAGGGTATATTTTGAACTCTCAATTTGATTCCAATGGTCAATATATCTATCCTTCTGCTAATACCATGCTGTTTTACCACTGTAGCTTTGTAGTATGCTTTAAAATCAGGTACTGCGAGTCCTCCACCTTTGTTATTCTTTTTCAATATGCTTTTGGCTATTTGGTACCCCTTATACTGCCAATCAATTCGATGATTGGCTTTTCCATTTCTGCCAAGTAGGCTGCTGGAATTTTGATTGGGATTGAGTTGAATCTGTAAATTGTCTTGGGTAGAATTGACATCCTAACAATATTTAGTTTTCTAATCCATGATTATGTAACATCCTTCCATTTATTTAAGTCTTCCTTAATTTCTTTTAGCAAAGTTTTGTAGTTTTCCATGTGTAAGTCCTTTACACACTGGGTGAAATTTATTCCTTGATATTTTATTATTTTGTTGCTATTGCAAGTAGAATTTTTGTATTACTTTCCTCTCAGAGTACTCATTACTCGTGTACTTTCCTCCTCAGAGTACTCATTACTCGTGTACAGAAACTGCTGATTTTTGTGTGTTGATCTCATATATCATCACTTTGCTGAATTATTTTATTAGTGGTAGTAGCTTTGTTGTAGATTTTTTTGGGTTTTATTTATATAGGACCATGTTATCTGCAAATAGGGAAAGTTTTACTTCTTCATTTTCAATTTGCATGCCTTTTATTTCTTTTTCGTGCCTAACTGCTCCGGTTAGAACTTCTGGTACAATGTTGAATAACATTCTTGCACACTCTTGTCTTGTTCTACATCTTAGAGAAAAAGTTTCAGTCTTTCCCTGTTACGTATGATGTTAGCAGTGGGTATTTCATATATGCTCTTTATCATGTTGAGGATGTTTCTTTCTGTTCTTATTTTTCTAAATGTTTTTATTGAGAAAGGATACTGGATGTTGTTAAATGCTTTTTCTACATCAGTTGAGGTGCTCATGTGCTTTTCCCTTTGTTCTGTTAAGGTTCAGATTTGCATTAATTGATTTCCTTGTGTTGAACCACCCTTTTATACCTGGGATAAATCCCCTTCATCATAATGTATAGTCCTGGATATAAGCTTTTTATCAATTATGTGATTTGCAAATATTTTCTTCTGATCTGTGGCATGTCTTTTAATTCTTTAAACAATGTAGTTCGAAGACCTGAAGTTCTAATTTAAATAAGCCCAATTTACTGATTATTCTTCTATCAATTGTGCTTTTGGTATTGTAATTAAGAAATCTTTCTTAACCTAAGGGTTCAAAGATTTTCTTCTAGAAATTTTATAATTTTATGTTTTACATTTAGATGTTTGATCCATTTTGAGTTAATTTTTGCCTATTAATCTTTAATTTATAGAAGTCTGGCTTCAAGTGGTGTTTTATCACTTCACATATAGGAACCCTATAGCAGTACAGTTTTATTATCCCTCTAAGCCTTATGCTATTGCTGTCATTTATTTTATATCTAACATGTTACAACCCCCTAAAGGACATGATTAGTTTTGCTATAGATAGCCCATTTTTTTTTTCTTTTTGTGCTGTGTGGCAGGGTCACATTTTATTCTTTTTCCATGTTAGTATCCCCTTATTGCAGCACCATTTGTTGAATTTTTTTTTGTCTTTGTTTGGTTTTTCATTTGTTTGTTTGCTTGTTTGTTGTTTTTGGGAAGTGCATGGGCCAGGCGTTGAACCCGGGTCCTCCATATGGCAGGCAGGAATTCTACCACTGAACTACTCTCGCACCCCCCGTTTAGATAGCCCATTATTTTAAAAAGAGATTTAGGTAACAAGAAAAATGTCTTTCGTATTTACCCACGTAGTTCCACTTCCAGTGATTTCCCTTCTTTTGTCTAGATTAGTGGTTCACAATGGGGAGAAGTGGCAATGTGGGGAGATGGTTTTGTGGTCATGACTTGGGAAGTGGGCATTACTGACAACTGGTGGGAGAGGCCAGGGTTGCTGTAAAGCCTCCTACATGGCACAGGAAGAGCCCACAACAAAGAATTATCAGCTCCATAATATGAGCAGTGCCAAGGATGGGTAACCCTGGTACACATTCAGTCCAGATTTCAGTCTAGAATAATTTTCCTCCCGCTTGAAGGACTTATTTTAACCTTACCTCTGTTGTGGGTGGTTGGCGATGAATTCGTTCCACTTTTGCATATCTGTAAAAGTCCTTGTTTCACCAATGTTTTTGATTGATATTTTCATAGGTATAGACTGAAGGTTGACAGCTTTTCTCTTCTTTCCTTTCTTCCTTCCCTTTTCTGTGCTTTAGAGAGTTCCTCTATTGATTTCTGGCCTGCATGGTTTCTGACAAGAAGTCTGCTGTCATGCTTATCTTTGTCACTCTACAGGTAAGTTGCCTCACAACTCACAAAATGCTCTATTCAGCTTTTAAAAATTCTGTTTTCTGTGTGTAATCATTTTGGGTGGTCCCTATTACTATGTTTTCAAGTTCACTATTTTCTTCTTTAATATCTAATCTGTTGTTACCTCCATCCCATGTATTTCAAATCTCCGACACTGTAATTTTTATCTCTAGAAGTTTTATTGGCCTTTTATTTTATTCTAAACATCTCCACTTAATATCCTCAAACTTTCCTTAGTTTCTAAAATACATGTAATACAGTTATTCTAACAGTTTTAATGTCCTTTTCTACTAATTTGTAATCATTTGTGTTCTTTCTGGGGCTGCTCTGATTGAATGAAATGTCTTCTCAATATCTGACATATTGCTCGTTGCTGCTTTACAAGATTGTTAATTATTTATTACATACAATATATTGTGAATTTTGTTATGGGTACTGGGATACTTTTGTGATCCTATGGGTTGCTTGAATTTCCTTCCTAATGCAGTAAAGTTACTTGGAAACAGTTTGATCCCTACCTCTTTTGTGTTTTAGCTTTGTTAGGAAGGCCTATAGCAGCCTTTAGTCTAGAGATAATTTTCCCCATCACTTATAAAAATTCCTCTGAGCCCCACCCCATGCTCATCTGAAGTCATGGATGCTAGTGGGAAGGGGTGTAAGCTTTTTCACCAGCTGAAAGAGGAGAACTATTAACCCAGGAACCCATCTCCAGGGAAGATGTCCTTTATAAATGAAGGAGAAGTAAAGACATTCTCAGAGAAGGGAAAATTGTGTATCATTAGCAGACCTAATCTTAAAGAACAGCTAAAGGAACCTCTTCAAACTCCAAGGGAAGGGTAAAAGAAAGACTCATCACGAAGGACGAAGGGACAACAGGAAGATCTAAAATTTGGATATAAACAATAGACTGTCTTTTCCTCAAGTGCTCATAGATCATATTTCACGATTGAAACAAAAAGGTAAACATCCATCTGCTGCCAGAGAGGATGCCATTTAAAGAGTGGAAGGTTAAAGGGAACTGAATGGAAGGAAGATTTCCACATTTCCCTCAAAGTGGTAAGATGTTGCTGTCAGTAGACTGAGATGGTGGTTTTATATGTTTTAATACCCAAAGCAACCACTGCAAAAAGTATACAAAAGATACATATAAAAGCTCTATAAATAAATCAAGATGGAACTCTAAAAAGTGGTTAAGTAACCCACAGGATGGCAAGGAAAGAGAAACAGAGGAAGAAGAACCACAGGGAAGAAAGCAGGTCCGGGAATCTCCACCGACCTTTGTCCCTGCTGTGGAATGGCTGTGCCAGAGTGGAGTCATCACACAGCAATATGACAGGACGTTTTTACAGTATCGATTTAAAAAATCAATATTTATATTTTGTTCCAAACATATAGAACTATATAACAAAGTCTAAAACACCTGCCTTCTTTAGGGGTTTTCCCCCTTCCCTTAAAGAGGGGAAGGTGCTTCCAGGAATGTCTTCCAAGGGCCCTTCCCTCTCCGGTACCGAGGCACAGCTGGTGGATATCGGAATTCGTTTGCAGACTCACTGTTTTGCTGTGCCTGTGTGGACACCTAATAAATATGCTGAGACGGAGTAGTATAATAAAAGAATGGGGGGAGAGGACTTTCTCCCTCCATGTGAAATGCGGACTATGAAAGAATAAACAATGGCCATTTCTTGTAGCGTTAATTATCTGTAGAATGAAGCCTCTCCAGCAGCTGTGCCTGCGTCCCTGGCTCGTCATCAGTTCCCAGACTTCAATCAGTGAGCGACTCACCGCTGGAGGAAGAAAAACTGTTCGGGCTACGTGAGAGGAGCATAAATACTACGTGTCACTTGGTATCATAGTTAACTGCGTGCTTCAAATATTTCTTTCATGTCTGCCTTCACAATAGGTAATATAATTTACTGTTAATAGGATTAAAATGTCTTTTTTTTTAAATAAAAAAAGGTAAATACTTCAGTGGTTTAAACTGTTTTCTATTTGTTTGGTACTGATACATATTTTACCGCAGGCAATCTCTTTATATCCCGCTGAAGAAAATAATGAGGAAAATTGGAGATGATTTATGCAGTCCAGAAGCAAAAGCTTTGCACGACTCTTTATTTTTTTGCTTTTGCTCAATGGTGAAGCAGCCTCTCTCCATGAAGGGCTGGGGGGGACATCCGGACTTCCTAGCTGTTGCACAATTTTAGAGATCTGAGGTCAAGTGGGAGAAAGCAACAACAAGCCATCATCGCACAAGGGCGTGAGGTTCTCCCTGGAGAAGGAGCCCTCGCGGCTCAGGCGCCCCCAAACAGGAGCGCCCCACGTTCAGGAGACTTCTGGAAAGCGCTGATGGGGAGGAAGGCAGACGGGCCGAGGGTTTCCCGGGGGCCGTTCCGTTCTCTCCCTCCCGGGGCGCGCTCAGCCAACTGTCACCCCAGCCGACTCTCCGCTCCGCAGGCGAGGACACTCATTACAGCTCTGAACTTGTGCAGTGTCCGAACAGGTCAGGAATTAACACCCGTAACCTGTGGCATAATATCTCCTAAGGAGCCGCGCTCTCATCTGATCCGTAAGGGTGCCGCGTTATTTAACCAGGCAGATGTCTAAACGTCCGACACCGCGCATCGCCAGGGATGGACACCTGTTAGCTTAAGAGGTTGGAGGAATGGCATGCCCGTGTGTGTGTGTGTGCATGCACGCGCGTGTGTGTGTGTGCGCGTGTGCGGGAGGGGGGGAGGGAGGGCGGCAGAGGTATTAGTTACAGACTTAGGAGGCTCGTCCGCACTTAGGGCTTATCTGGCCCCTCCCGCCCCTTGCTGCAGGGAAGCTGCTGAGCCTGGACGTGTTAGGCGACTTTCCCACGGCCCCTCGGCCGCTCTCGGTGGACCCCGGGCGCTTGTGCACTGCAGGATGTGTGTCCGATGTCTCCCATCCCCACAGCCGAGCGGAGCTGGGCACCCCCTGCGCCCACCGAGCCCCCTCACCCCGCATCTCGGCAGGGCGATGCGCCTTTGCCAAGACCGAATGGTCTCAGCGCAGGGACGGATAGACTGACGTCAGCTGAACTCAGCTCTGCGGGGACCCCCCTGGGGCAGGAGAGGCGGGCCCCTGCCGCCGGAGTGGGGCTGGAGGACCGGGAGGGAATTTGTCTAGAGCACACGCCTTCGCCAGCGCCTGCAGCAGAAAGCTCTCAACATGTTGTTACTTGATTTCATTTAAACTACCATTATGACAATTGGCAGGGACCTTCCAATTTGTCTGTCTGTCCCCACGCTCTTGTCCTCCAGTTCCCCAGCCTGCCACTGCCGAGCTTCATTCATCTAGAGCACTGCTTTTCCTTGTCACTCTCCTGTGGACAACTTAGCTGCCCGTGCAAAGGGCCATTGGCCAAACCCACCCACCTGGAATGCCATCACACATGTGAAGGAGGCTGCAGGCACCTAGCCGGTGCTGCACGAAGGTTGGTTCCTGTTCACTCATTCACTCATTCATTCATTTATTCATTCAGGGATCCATCAGGCAGAGTCCAGATCCTGCTAATATCTTTGCTTTGTCCCCTCCAACTTTGGGTCAACCTTCAAGCCATATTTTCCTCTCTTTTGTAAAGAAACTCCTCTCAAAGCTAAGCAGACTGACCTAGAGGGCAGATTATCCCCTACTGGCACCACCCCACTCTGGCCGCTGCCCAGCTCGGCCCTGCTCTGTGCCCTCTCCTGGGCTCTCTGCCTTCCAGCCCCGGGTAGGAGGTGCTGGGAGGAGAAGAGGGGCCGTGAACAGAGGAGGGTGGGGCTGTGTGTCTCCTGTACCCCCTGTCCTAGCCGTGAAGCTGGCAGGGGCTCCTTGCTCTGTGGCCAGGCTCCTATGGTGGCCCCTCTTCCATAGCTGCAGCACACACAGGCTGGGGTACCCCATCTCCTCCCTGCCCCAGGCTGGGCCATGGAGATGGTTCCACCAGGCACAGGCTGCCAGTGGGCCCCAGCCTGGTGTGTCTCTATCACTCCCACAGCTCTGAGAGCTGTCCCTTTGTGGTCATTCCCATCTAAACCCAGACTGTGCCCAGTTTCCTGCAGACCCTGAATGTACACCCACCATCCCCAGATCCCTCATCCTGTTCTCTTTTGGAGATCTTTCTCTGTTCTTTCCCTGACATAAATTCTATGTACTGACCCTGCCCTCCCCAGAAAACCTCCCTCCTACAGAAAGCTCAGCTTCTCTGAACTAGAGGCCGTTCCTTTTTGTCACTCTCAGCATCTTTGCTGTTGTTCTCAGCTACAGCTTGGTCCCGGGTGAGCTTTCCCATGCCCAGGTGTCAACTCTGCAACAAGGCGTGTCTCCTGAGCATCAGAGTCCCTACCACACGTGTGGATGCCACCTGGTCTAAGCCTTGCGGCCCCTCACGAGAAGGCGGCTAATTTACTGGAAGCCTGCAGGAGAAGCTCTCTCCAGCCTGCCATGCCCAAGTCTTATGTAAGATGGTCACAAGAGTGAGCACCTGTCCTATAAGGTAACCCAGCCAACGAAGACTGCCCCATCCTGGTCTCAGCCCGGCCACCACAGGGGGAAGGGGCCAAGCAGGGCATGTACGCTGGGGGTGGACTCAGAACTCCACCCACCAGGACAAAAACGACGCATGGATAAACCCATAGGAACTGGGTGGGGGAGTGTTCAAGACTATGAAGAAAATGAAGGAGGATGGGAGAACGAGTCACGGCAGTGGTAGCTTGGAGAGGAGAGCATCTGAGTGGATCCCTGCAGGAAGTGTGGAATTAAGATTTTATGTGGACATCTGGGCAGAGCCTTCCAGGAGGAGGGGAAGAAGAAAAAGCAATGGGAAGTGAGCTTGCAACCTTGAGCTTGCATATGGATGGAAGCTGAAGCTGCAGACATGGTCACACCAGAGCATGCCAGGATTGAGAAGCTCAGAAAGCCAAGGCCAGAAAAACTCCAAGATTTAAGGGACAGGGAGAAAAATAGAGGAATCAGGAAATGAAACAGCAGTCCAGAGGATCAGAGGAGAGCTGATGGGTGGGTGGTAGGGTCCTGGAGGCCAAGGAAAGAGCAGCTTGGAGAGAAAGGGGAAGGACAACTGCAGTGACTGTAGAGAAGTCAACTAAAATAAGATTGAAAAAGTGTCCCTGAGACTTGGCAACCTCCAAATCATTGATCCTCTTCATTAGAGCTTGGTGGATAGCACATTAAGTTGAGAGGTAATTCTACTTTTTGTTGTGTTCCCCTGTATTGTCCAGTGGAATCCACATTTTGATGTTTTGAGTAATGGAAACTTGCAAGAGCATTGGCATCTCCAAATTGCTTCCTGACCATACACAGGAGATCCAGAGATGCCAAATGGGGCTGGAAACATGGAGAGAGGAGGGTGGTGGTGTGCAACCGGGGCTGGGACTGATGACATGGCTTCAATCCCCCTCCATTGCTTCTTGGTCTCAGACAGGTTACTTATCCCTTCTGTGAATCAGCTCCCCTGTCGGTGGAATGGGCAGGTTGGTGGCTTCCTCTTCTCAGCCCTGGGGTGAGACAAGGCCTATGCACCTTGGCACTGTGCCTGTTGAGTAGTAGGGGGATAAAATCAATTGCCCTTTAGGCTCAGGTTCTCAGGACAAAGTGTGAAGACACATAAAACACAAGTTTTCTTCAATCTTTTTTTGAAGAAAATTGGAAAAACCCTGCAGGGTCAGCAGAAAAGGATTGACAGAGCCAGGTTTCTATAGAGGAAAGATCCAGTTTCCTGGAGTGGGAAGGAGATGGAGACCCAGAGCAGATGCCACGAACAAGAGTGAGGACTACGGGGTGGGCTGGGTCTCCCCCCATCCCTCTCCCTGGAGTGGGAAACCACCAGCCGGATGGATCTCCACAACCTCATCAGTCTTCCTTGCAGGAAGGCCCTCTGCCCAACTCACTTTCTTCCTAGACATTTCATAAGACTTTGGGGCTCCCAGCTTCTTAAGCTGTGAATATTGTCTTTCTCTTCCTGGAAATATTATCTTACTTTCAATCCAGGAGCCATCAACTTTATATTGATCTATCACCAGTGAGGAAAACTTCGATATCGACTAGAGGCCTCCTCCAATAAAACAATTTGTTTTGCGATTGACTATGTGCTCAGCATATGATTGGGAACTTTCCTTTCAAAGAATAACTGTAACGTGATCAGAAATTGAAGAAAACTTTTGTTTTATGTGCTCTTCCTTGCGGAAATGTAATTTAACGGGAGCAACACATATCGTTATGGGAGATATAAAGCTAATATGATGACAGTATTAAAAACTTGCTTTTTTTTTCTTATCATCTGGAATCCTCTGTTGATCCACTTTCAGAAGACTCCTGGGCCATAGTTAAGTTCCCTATGGAAGCAGCTAAGACTTCAGAATTAATGAAGGCTAAAAACAGCGCTTATGAGCTACTGAATTTCTCTCATTCTCTCCAGTTACCAAAGCTGCCTTAGCAATGACATTCCAACAGTCATATTATAGTCACTTACTGAGCTTTCGCATGTGTGAGAATCACCTGGAGAGTTTGTTAAAACAACGCTTGCTGAGCCCTGCCGCCAGAAATTCTGATTGAGGAGGGCTGGGGTGGGGCCCGGGAATCTGCATTTTTACCAAGCTCCTGTGTTCAGACCACACTCAGAATCACCCTGCTCCAGAGCTCTAGTGCGGAGGGCAGGGCCTTTCCTGCTTTCCTTCCTGGTGCACCCCTAGGGCCTTGAAGGCTTGCCACTAATACTTGCTGAAAACCTGAAAATGTGGATCATTTGAATCAGCAAGCTTGCGATGAAACCAGTCATGAAGTCTAGACCAGTGGTAGGACCAAATACCATTATGGTTGTGTGTCATGTGACCATTCTGTGTTTTAGGGTGTGTGTGTGCCTGTGTGTAAATCTGTGTGCATGTGAGTGAATGTGTGTGAGGGTGTGCACACAGGAGTGAGTATGTGTATATGTGTGTGTATGTGAGTGTGTGGGTGTGCGGGAGGGAGTGCATACGTGTGTGTGTGTGTCGTAAGATCAGTGGGGTTGGCAGAGTCAACCCCAATCTTAGCAATCTTAGCAATCATGGAATCACTGGTTTTTCTGTTTTTCCCTGTCTATGTTTCCATTCCTTTGGGGGCTCTTACACAGTAAACACAGTTATAAGGTTTCAAACCCAGTGCCTGACATGTTAATTCATAATTTGCCACAATCAGCACTTTGCTAAGAATAACATTTTCAGGCTCCTGCATATAGTTGGGAGGTAATTTGCATGTTTAGTTTTTGCTGTTTAATAGAGTTGGTTCCTCAAGGAATACTCCAGGTTTGTCTTGAGGTAGGAAGGGGGAACCAAGACGTGGTACGTATAAAAGAGTGTGGTAAATTGACTGAAAGCCTGAAAATTTACTTGCCAGTGGAAAGAAACTGATTCCCTTTCAAGACAGCTTTGGATAAAATGTCCTTTTGGAGTCCCACCTGGTCACAAATCAAGACTACTGCGAAATGATTTCCCCTAAGCACTCTGTGTCTCATGAATGTAGTGTGGCAAGAAATTTTGCCCAATGAATTGGGAGGGAAATTTAGAAGGAAAATTAAGGCCAATGATGAGAGACAACCTCACAAAGGTTCTTTTCCTCTGTGAATTTCTAGAACATCACATGTGGCTCATTCTGCCCGCACGTGTCTACCCTCATCTCTATACCACTGTGGGACTTCCCTTCTGGCATTTCTTGTCCATGTGTCTATCCTGGCCACTCAATTCGTATTATGAAACATGAACTCAGTCAAAACATAACCAAAGCCAGTTTTCAGGTGGGCATTTAGGAGATTCCTTGGAGGCTCTGACATCTGTCCCACCAGTCACGCCCAGACCTCAGATGGCAAAGGAGCCACGTCCGTGTCACTTCACGTGGCGGCTGGGTGCTTGGGGAGGTGCAGTGAGCCCACCAATGCCTCTCATTCATGTCTACACTCAAGGAGAGTTTCCAACCATGAGAATTTGGTGCCAATGGTCCCCTCCTCCACAAGCCCCTGTTTAGAATGCATGCCATAAAAGCCTGAAGGCAGGAAGCACGCTTCCATGAGTGAAAGCTTAGCCTGGAGACAAACAGACTTGGGGCTGCATCTCTGCTCTTCTCCTTACGCTCTGTGCAGTTTCCTTATATATACACTGGATCAATACCTCTTGTGTTGCACAATTTTAGCTTGTACATATATTAACAGAATAAAACTTTTAAACAAGCAAATCATAGGACCATACAACACAAACCAAGCACCCTAACAAATGGGCTACAGTTAACAGTACAATTATAATAATACTCTTGCATGAATTGTAGCAAATATTCCACACCAATGCAAGATGTTAATAATAGGGCAGAATATGAGAACTCTATTTTCTGCATGATTTTTCTGTAAATTTACAACTTCTCTAAAAAAAAGTATTCATGTCATTAAAATGGCATTTATTATTAGGATTCTGAGGTTTCTTATGGAACCAAACTATAGCATGAAGCCAACAGAAGCAAAGCTGGAATTTTGTCTCGGCTGTAGCTCTGCCTCTCATCTCTTTCCACCTCTGCACATCTTCCTCAATATCCCTAATTTTTTTTTTAGATTTTAGAGTTTTCCCCATTTATTATATTAGTAATAAAATCATTGTATACAAAGATATTACAAAAGTAATAAAATATCCTGTACAATAAAAGGCATCTTGACATTGTAAAACAATAGCATCTTGATATGAATCATAATATTACAAAACTGAATAGTACCTGAGAACTCGTAAAAATTACTTGGTCAATGCCTCCAAATTCACTTGAGTCATTCAAAGTCCTCTATTTTTGCAGCTCAGCCTTCTTTACTTCCTTGGCCACATAACAGCGAATGGCTTCTGAGCTTTCTGTATTTCAATCTAGACCCAGAGAGAGACTGACCAGACTCTCAGGCCAAAGTCAAGTCCATTTCTGAGAGGTTTCAAGGGTGCCCACTTATATCCATCAACAGTTGGGTCATCAGCAGTGCCTGGTTCTGACTGTGTTGTGACTTGGCTACTCCCATTGCAACCAGGGGACAAGGAGGCACAGAGCAGCTCCTTAGCAGGGGGTTTGGACAAGTGATGCCAGAGGTGGTAGGTTGGGTACATTCAATGAGAGTATACGTACAATGCCCAGATTTTTAATATTCCTCAATAAATAGTGACTATTACTAATAAGAGAGGGAACAAGACAGGACCAAGGGAAGGTAGAGTGATCAATAACCAAGAACAGAGCTGAACATTACATTTTAAAAGTCATGGACAGATACAGCCCATTTTACCTTTATTCTTTAACATTGTTATTCTGGCCTATCTCAGAGAGAAATTATAAAAAAGTAGACATCAAGGTTAGCTGAAAATTAATATTTCTCAGATATTACACAATCCCACCATTAATAAATTTTTGTCCATATGTAACGTATTGAGGCTGAAATCTACATTTGACTCCATTTTCATCAACCATCCCACCCATTTTCTCTTCCACCCTTCATCTACCTCTCTGATCTGGAAGTGTTTAGGCCTCTGAGAAGGGAATTCATCGTTTCGGGTAGTCCAAGGACATCTAACTAGGAATAATGGGGTGGAATTCAGCAAGGGACAATTTATGCTGAATTATAAGAGAAATTCCCTAGCTGTGACATCTATTAGACTCTAGAATAGGCTCCCGAGGGAAGTGAGTGCCATTGCCTGAGTCATTTAAGCTCTGGCTTGGGTCCATAAGTAAAAATAAATTCGGTTGTCTTGTTTTATTCTCTATTTGTGTGGGTTCTGAATCATCACTGGAAAGTTAGGTAGAAAAGATGTCAAGTAATTGACTTAAGGAAGGTCTGACAAACTAGCAAACTATTTATCCCTCATTTTCCAAAGTGCTATTTTTTTTTTTTGGCATGCTTAGTAAAGACTAACCAACTAATTCTGGATTATTTCAGCAGGCATTACAGAATGTCTAATTATGTGGGGCCATATGACTCCATTTCCTGAGTCTGCACCACTTTCAAAGGATCCCATTGTCACGTGGCACCAGAAGGTTGGTGAGAAAGAGTTCCCCAGCGCTGAGCGCAGTGGCGCTTTGATGCTGAGTATAGCTGCTGGATCTGGACGCCCCACCATGGGCACTGCTACTCTGAGACCAGTGGCCTGAGAATTCAGCCAGTCTCTCTCTGAAATCCAACCACCTCCATCTTGTTCAAATTGATATAGATCATGTGCCCACAATTTGGTTCTGAAAATATTGTTATCATTTATTATGAAGTGACACATCTTTTAAGAACTTTAACATGATGAAAACTATTTTCAGAGCCGTCGTATATCAGCAAGTGTCCAGATAATTGGCAATGGTACAGTTTATCAGTTAACCAATTAAATTTAGTGGGCACCTAAAAGGTACAAGAACTTCTCAGCACAAAGAAATGGAGAGGAATCTTCATTTTTCACTGATTGAGAGCCATGGCAGAAGTATTGATGATTTTTAAAACTTTTAACAAATTTTTGCCTAGGAAGGTAAACTACACTTTTTTTAAACGTATTCTTGGATCTTGGAAAACTGCTTCCATAGAATTTTTACCCTTGGATGTGTTAGGAACACAGGGAAAGGGAGAGAAAAAAACCTATCTTTTTCATTTCATCAAGCTCTTCCTCCAGAATTACGCTTTGGGTATGTGTTCTTATTGGCTAGGATATGAATTTCACGTGCAGGTGACTGAGATCCAAAATAACGATGGGTTAAGTGAGAGGTGGAGCCTCGGGTTGGCAAGGCAGCTCCTGCTGTGAAGCTACGAGGAGCAGATTCTGCCTGTCCCACAGTCCACAGAGGGCCCGGCCTCCACCCTACTGCCCTGCTCAGAAGGGAAAACGGCCAGAAGTTTGCATGTTTCCTCTGCTCCTTTTGAATTGGTCAGAATTTCTGAACATGGCCACACCTAGCTGTGAGTACCATAATTTTTACTCTGGAAGGCTGTGTGTCCAGCCCAAAATTCTGTGACTCAAAGACAAAGGGACTCTTGTCCAATCTTCCCCAGGTCTACAGAGACACCATTTTGTTGTGTCAGTCAATTGAGGCCAGCAGTGGGGAGGGTGGTGGAAACTACGGCATCTGATATTTCGAATGCAGCTCAGCAGGGAGGGCCATCTAAACATCAATTGCGACTATTTCCAACATGATGGAAAGTCGTTTTAAACCAGAAAAACTGGAGTTGTTCATGTTTGTAAACTGCCAGTCCAATTGTTTCAGCATTTTAAAATTTTATTCTCAGATAAAAATGTGTTATCCAATTTCTTGGCCATTTGGATCCAGCTTCCTTTCCCTTCTTTTATCACTTCTGTTTCAGGAAAGTGAGAGCTGGGATTTCACCAAGGAAGTAAAACATAATAAGAAGTACAAATCTGGCTTTCTAATAGTGGGTCTGCAGCTGCCGGAACTGTAAATACATCTGTTTTCGTGCCGGCTGAAACAACAGAGTATCCATTATGATGATTTGACATAAATTCTAGCATCTCCTTCTGGGGCTGGCAGATCATTTACAAAAACTCAGGTATTTGGAGTTACAATTATGTGAGGCTCCAGGTAAATGGAATATCATTTAATAGCACAGTTGCCCCTATGTTTTGTTTAAGCAAGTACATCTAGTCAACAATATCTCAATTGCAGAGGTAAATGGTTGGTGCCTTGGTGACATGAGTTATTGATAGATTCACTGCAAAATGCCCAGCATTACTTCCCAGAAATCCCATAGTAATGGTGTGGTAACTCCATGAAGCACAGTGCTCCCTGTAAAGTAAGTCCACAGAAGACAACATAATGAATTGCTTGAGTCACTCCTGTGGAGTCTCCTGCCCCAGGCTTGTTGGTGACAAAAGCACAAACAAGAGGAAATGGTGGACCACACTCCAATCAATGGCAGCTTTGTAGAAAAGCCTGATGGCTGTCATCAAGGAAATATTTATATATTTTTTTCATTTTTGTGAAATACAGATCGACAGCACTGAACAGAAAAGATTGTTTTTCAGGAGACTATAATTAAGGGCTGATGATTATTTATCAGGGAGCCTAACAACATATTAGAGGGCCCGTGAGTATGGGGTGAGGAAAAGCTGGGCTCAGAACCCTGTGGGGGAGCACCTCTGAGCACTATGGAAGGTTTGCTATGGAGATCCAATCAAATCAAACAAAGTATCTGCTACCTACAATCACATCACCGTAGCTAATTCCCTCTCCCAATTCCTTCTTTCCTTCTTGACTCAAATTGAGGGTTAGATCATTGATTATTATCAATATTTTTCCGGTATTCAAATATTCTATATGCACACACACACGTAATTTTGGATGGGTTTAGAAGTAGGTTTACCTCTATAAAAGGGCTTAGATTCATTCATTCATTCATTCATTCATTCACTTCCTAATTAATCTGTTTATTAAAAAATATGCATTTTACCATGTGCAAATGCATGCTAAGCCTTATTGACCATTCATTAAGAGTAAATACTAATATCTTTAATTCCTGCCACCAGCGAGTTGTCTAAGGGTGTCAGAGAAGAACTGTCATGGTTTTACTCAAGCAGACCTTAAGCAGGAACTAATTCCTCCTTCCAAACAGGGTTCAAAGTGTTATCCCTATTACCACAGTGCATGGATTCTGGGGACAGAGAAGCAGAGAGAATGCACCAGAATGAAGTGCTGAGAGGGGAGCTGAGGGTCAAACTCACGGAAGAAAGGGAAGAAAAGTTCTAGGACTGTCCTTGGGGTGAACTCAGATTGTGGGGTGGGGCAAGGCCCATGATGACCTACAGATGGCAAGAAATAAGCAGCAGCCCAAGGCCAGAATCAGGACTGGGGTGTACTTACGGTAGTTGGTGAAATGGAACAATTAAAGGATTCTGTTTTGGACCAAAATGGTATCATGCTATTAGCCACCCTGACTTAGTGTTCCCACAATTGCTGCATGGGGAGAGTAGAAACTATGGTTTCTGGAGGTTGTTGGAACATACTTATAGGGAAGTCATCTGCATAAAAATCCTGACATGGCTCTAATGCTCCAAGAGGATTCAGTTATTCTCAAGGAATCATTTTGTTGTTTCTACAGTGCATAGAGTTGAAAAAGTCCCTAAGGTGGGAAAACTAGGAAAGCAGCTCCATTGTAGCTTTGTGGGTGTCAGGCTTGCTTCCCTAAGCATTTGCTCTGTGGGTATTATGCTGGCGACTCTGGGGAGCCAAAGCTGCAAGAGGCATGAGTCCCTGCCTCGAGGTGCTAAGATTCTCCCAGGGGAGATGGTATATGCATAAATTACCAAAATGCTGAGCAGGATTTGTCATCATCTTCTCCCAAAGACTGCTTTTTGATATATTCTCCTGGTGAGTGGCATCCCTATTTCTATCATTGTTTCAAAGAAGAAGACATTGCCATTGGGTCTTGTCGCTTTTTCTATCTTCACATCCAAGTAAACACCAGGTCTGGTTGTTTTTTGTCTTCTTAATATCTTGCTTCTGTCTGTCTCCTTTTCTCTCCATTACCACTACCTTGGTTCAGGCTGAAACTCATCCCACATCTGGCTGATTCGCAGTGTCCGACTTGTTTAGTCTCCAGTGATACCCAATGCCAACTAGTTATCCAGGGCGACATTTCTAAGAGTGAGGGCTCATCAGAGCACCCCATACCTCCCTTCAGTGTGGTCAGGGAGGCCCTGGGGAATCTGAATTCTGGGCTTGCCATTTCCTAGGCTCCTGCCAAGTCAAAAGTCTCTCTCTTCCTGCCCCAAGCTCCTACCTCTCTTTTTCCCTCTCCTGCCTCTAAGCCTTTGTGCATGTTTTCTGTTAAATATTTTAGGTCTCAAATTAAAAGTCAATTTTTCTGAAATGCTGTCCTCGACTCCTCCAAAATTAGGTTAGACCCCACAGTGTCTTTAATTTACCCTAATCATTGCACTAATAACTTTGATTGCAATTATCTGCTTACAAGCACATCCTTAGCTAGACCCTATGCCCTTTGAGTCGAGTGCTGTGGTCATTTATATTTCCCATTACTTAACATAGAACCTTGCCAGTAGTCAAGGGCTGTTGAAGAAAGGATGAATGAATGAATGAATGCTGAATGCTTTAAGAGAAATTTGGATGAAGGGCAATGTAAATGGAGAAGAAGAAAACTTCCTTCCTGCTGGGGCATTAGCAAGGTTTTGAGGGAGGTGGCTGCATTTTGTGCCTTAGTGGGTGGTGAGACAAGCAGCCTCAGAGGTGGTCGGTCAGAAACACAGGGTGAGAAGTTAGCAAGGGGTCCAGCCTCTCGATATTAGTGTTCATTGCACATGGAGGGCATATTTAATGCCATGGGAGTAAGTAAGGTACTTAGGGCTGAGAAATTGGCTGTTAAGAAATACCCAAACTCATAAAGTGGGAGGGGAAAGGGCACAGAGAAGAAGACAAAAAAAAGGTGACTAAGAGGAGACTGGTGAACAATATTGAATGAAGAATGAAGACCAAGAGAAGGAGAATGAACCAGCCGTATCAGCGGAGCCCTCAGAAAGCTCAGGGAGAAATGTAAGTGGGGGAGAAAGCACAGTTGGGCTTTGAGCCTTGGGGTGACTTGAAGGAGGCTTTGATGAAGGAGTCCCTGGAAACAGAAAAGGCTAGTTCAAGGAAAGGAGGTTGCAGAGAGGGTGGGAGAGGACCTCCCAGCACCTGGGGTGGGGGTGGGGGGCGGTCAGCCTTGAGAGGGAGGGAAGACATATCATTCTCTGAGGAGAGAGCATGAATGGAAATACAGAAAAGTTTGAGATGGAGGGAAGGGAAGTTCAGCTACTGTGCTGGTTTGAAAGGAAGTATGCCCCCTAGAAAAGCTATGTTTTAATCAAAATCCCATTTCATAAAGGTAGAATAATCCCTATTCAATACTGTATGTTTGAAACTGTAATCAGATCATCTCCCTGGATGATGTGATTTAGTCAAGAGTGATTGTTAAACTGGATTAGGTGACGACATGTCTCCACCCATTTGGGTGGGTCTTGATTGGTTTATTGGAGCCCTATAAAAGAGGAACATTTTGGAGAAAGAAAGAGATTCAGAAAGAGCAGAGCAGAACGATGTAACCATGAGAAGCAGAGTCCACCAGCCAGCAACCTTTGGAGATGAAGAAGGAAAATGTCTCCCGGGGAGCTTCATGAAAAAGGAAGCCAGGAGAAGAAGCTAGCAGATGATGCCGTGTTTGCCATGTGCCCTTCCAGATGAGACAGAAACTCTGACTGTGTTCGCCATCTGCCTTCTCACTTGAGAGAGAAACCCTGAACTTCATCGGCCTTCTTGAACCAAGGTATCTTTCCCTAGATGCCTTAGATTGGACATTTCTACAAATTTGCTTTAATTGGGACATTTTCTTGGCCTTAGAACTGTGAACTAGCAATTTATTAAATCCCCCTTTTTAAAAGCCATTCTGTTTCTGGTATACCGCATTCCAGCAGCTAGCAAACTAGAACAGCTACCACCCATCAGCATGCCTTTTCTTTTCTGGAAAGCAGGAGGCAAAACTGTTTGCCAAAAGTTCAAGGTTAGTGATCATGCCTGAGGAAAGTGTACAAGATTCTGAAAAGTTACTAGAAGGGCTGACGGGGAGGGGATTGGAGCTTAACCTCGGGATAGGTGCTCCTCAGTAAAAATTCCGTGGAGGGCCTGTTGCCATCAGTTACCCACACTGATACTTCGCGCTGACCCTGTCCAGCAGATCTGCTCTCATGGGCTGACCAGGGCTGCCACCAGGTCAGGGAAGCCAAGCCTGGGAACCCGCCGTGTGCACGCAGGAGCGACGCTTTTATATAACGCAGTCTCAGTGGTGTGTGGGGTAAAAACAACGGGTCTCGGAAAACACCATTACTTAATGTTTACATCAAAATAATAGGGCGTTCTCCTACACTTTATGTTTTTTATTAATATGTCTTGGCTGTTTCCACAGTGGTCTGTGTTTCAGGAAAGCTTCATTTTCTTTTGCGGTTCTTTTTGTTTCTAGTTTATATTCATCTATCTGCACCATCAATATGTGTTGATAATATTCATTTTATAGGTTATTCAACAGTGTATTTTGATTCTTTTGGTCTCCAAGGTATTATACCTAATATGTATATGTAATATGTTAACTGTATGACTTGATTTTATTCCTATGGAAAACACGTTCAATATACATTTCCTTGCAATTTAATGTTCTCCAAGCATATTTGTGACCCAGCGGGTTTCTTTATGTTGACATATTGTTCATTGGGTTTCATTAGTCAGATGATCTGTCACATCACATATGGAACACGAGTAAAAGTGACACTAATGACAATCTGGTGACATTTCAGTTCTATGCAACACATCAGGTTAAAAATAAAACAGGAAAAAAGTGTCTTTCTTATTTGCAGCAAGTTTTCTTTTCTTTTCTCTTTCTTTTTTTTTTGTAAACTCCTGAAAGAACTGCTCTCTGGTAGATCAAGCGTTCATTATCACTGGCAAGGCTTTGTGGGGAACTAGTGATACACACGCCACCCACCGCCTCTGCAGGTGAAAGCGAGGGAGCAGGAGGGGTCTGCTGAAGTGTGCACGGCACCCGAAGTCCCAGGTTGTCCAAACCATTCCGTTACACACCGCATCCTCTGTGTCGGCTCGTCTGGCGCTCAGGTGCATGGAAGGGTGCATGTGGCCAAGGCCGAGCAATGCCCCAGGGCAGAGGTGAGGCTGTCCGCTGAGAAGCACCCACGAGGGCAGTTGCGAATTCAAAGCAGATGAAATACAGGCCTTTCTTTAATGTGCAGACAGTCATTTTGGGTACCAAGTGAAGAGAACTAACCCAGCACTGTTATTTCCGAGGGAGCCACCCAAT
Organism: Myrmecophaga tridactyla; assembly: GCA_004026745.1. Lineage (NCBI taxonomy): Eukaryota > Metazoa > Chordata > Mammalia > Pilosa > Myrmecophagidae > Myrmecophaga > Myrmecophaga tridactyla. The sequence goes on from PVIY010007083.1 coordinate 43,373, forward strand.
CGCAGAGGGCATGGAGCTGGGAATTAACTTGGCGACCCAGAGGAAAAGGCTACCGCTTTCTGGAAGTTCCTCCCCACGCAGGAGAGGGCACAGGATTCGGTCTCACGGACCTCAAATTCTTCCACGTCCTCTGCTGGGGCGGGGGCAGGCTCTACCAGAAAGAATTGCCCCCCGCCAGTTAAAACAGGGTCTGCGTGGAAGATATGCCATCTGGCTAACTGGAGAGTGAGAACAAAGAACAGAACGTTATATTCTGAATGTAAGTCAACCCCTTAATTTTCTGGTTCTGTTTTAAAAAATGCAGAAATAAATTGAACTGTTCATTTAAAATGTTGGTATACTGTAATTTTCTACTTTTTAAATCCCTGAATTTCATTCTGATACTGTATTTATATTCATCACAATATGGCTGGGGCAGTATTTAAACAACTGGCTGTTTGTGTTTCGGAATGCCAGCCTTAAGGAAGCGATTTGTTTCTTGTGTTCGCTGCTCCTGCAAACTGCTGCGTAGACTAGGAAAGCTCCCGCTCATCCCCAGCTCTCCAGCTCTGTTCTGAGGACTGCGTTGTTTTACATGGTTTCTGCCATTTTGTCCTGGGAAACAGGATATATGAATACCTTGGGTTTTCTTTAAGTTGCCTTGTCTAGCTGCGGTGGCCAGTGTCCATGACTCTTCTCAGAGACTCGCCGTGCAGGATGACAAGGGCAGGGTCCCGTGAGTCTGCTGAGCTGAAGATGGTTCCAGAATCTCCTGGTCCTGGGAGGCACGCTGGTTCCCTTGCGAGTTCCTATTGTCATATGCAACAATAGTTTGGGTGCAGTTGGTTCAAAAGCATGCTTGCCTTCTTAAATGCTGTTTTGGTTTAACATCTGTTTCCTATTCGCAGCCTCTTTTGCCCTCTATCTAGCATTCCAAGAACAATGCTCTTGCTTTCTAGAGGGAAAAAACTTCGGCAGGAGTAATATATAATTTAATTATTATAAGCAGAGAAACCTTCCACTCTAAACAAAAATTAAACTTGGAAAAATAATCTTGACTAATGCTGTGTTTTCTCCATCATGTATCTGAGTTCAAGGATTGCGTTTTGGAAGGTCTCGGGCTCATCACCTTGGCAACCAAAACAACCTATCGAGAAGCCTGGGAGCTACCTGGTATCACTTCCTTTATGAAAAGCCAGTTCTGTAACTATCCTTTTGATCCAATGGTCACTATGGACCCCCAGAACCAAGATATTTCTATTTCTAATATAACTGAACTAATTGAATTCAGAGGAATTCATTGAAAATCAATAAATGTACTATGGATGGACTTATTCATAAATTTACAGAACAGTTAGATTAGAGATGTTGAATGAATCACTTATTCTTATTAGAAGGGTGAGCCTTATTTTTGAGGGCTGTTTCTTCCTTGTTTTTCTCTTTAGGCAAATGTTATAGTCTCATTAGGGTTAAGCCTCGCCCAGGTCTCCTGCTCCTTCTCCTTTTCAGCTTGCTTTTCTTCTGCCCTGACCACGTCCCTCACCCTCCCTGTCTTCCTGTTGGCGCCACTGGAACAGAAGCAGCTAAGAGCGGGCCTCCATAATAACTCTGTCCCTTTCCTCCTGGTGTGACCCTCTATTCCTTTCACCTATCCTGACTCTGTCCTTTGAGCAGTGTCAGCCCATTCTGATTGCTGAAAGGTGACAGTTTCTCACTCCTTTCTCTTCTGCTCCTCACTGGGACCTTGATATTTTGGTTTCATAGGATTAGCATTCAGAGGTGCCTGCCAATAAAACCAAATGAAACACGAAACAAAGCATATAATAAAACAACCAAAGAAATATGTGATTGCCTCTCTTGTCTACTCTTCACTTCAAAGTGCCCCATTTCCCCTGCACTGTAGAACCAATTGGAGGACCGGCAGAGGGCCTTGAGGTTGGATGTGTCTGTGGCCAGGTCTTTAAAAGATTCCCTGCCCTTGGTGAATGAACTCTGCTTCCCTGCCCAAGACCCCAAGCCTGGTACTTTGTGAATCAGAGATGAATCCTTTGCCATCTTTCCTGCTGTGTCTCAGAATTGGCAGGTGGTGGTGGACTGAATCGTGTGCCCAGTGTGGACATGTTCTTGGGCTCGGTCCACATGCCAGTGGGGGCAGACCCAGTGTAAACAGGATCTCTTGAAAAGGTGTGGCCCAAGTGAATTAGGTTGGGTTTTAATCCAGATTCCTGGAGTCCTTTATAAGCAGAATGAAATTCAGCCACCATGAGAGAAAAGCCATGGGGAGAAGCCAGAAGTCACAGGAACCTGGAGGAGAAAGGAGAAGATGTCTCCATGTGCACTGCCAAGTGATGGAAAAGCCAGGGACCAAGGATCACTGTCAGCCAGCCCCACCGTCTTCTGGGACAAAGCATCACCTTGCTGACCCCTCAATCTTGGAGTTGCAGCCTCAGAACCATGAGCCAATACATTTCCTTTGTTAAAGCCAGTCCATGATATAGTATTTGTTTTAGCAGCTGGGAAACTAAGACATGGGTCATGAGAGTTGGCTTGCTGCCAGAGAGGGTGGGGGCAGAGTTGGTGGGCTTCTCTCACTGCAGAGGCGAGTTAGAACTGGCCAAGGGAAGGTCAATAACCTCAGTTGGAATGTAGTGGGGTGGTCAGCACTGATGGAATGAGGCAATGGGTTCGGATATGTGAGAAGATCCAGAGAGGGGGACTTCCAGGCTGGTGGGTCTTGGAGGACCAGAAAGGTCAGGGTTCTTGTCTGTGTTCCTGCCCTGGGTTGGTGTGGAGTTGCTGAACTTAATCACGGGGCTGCCAAAGGCACAGAGAACGGTGAGAAGTTGGGCCTTGGTAATGGGAGAAGCCCTAACTTGGGGTACAATGTAGAGTTCTAATATCATCATAGAAGTAGCACATTCTAAGCCCTGGGACATCAGCATTCTCAGCAGCAAACAGGAGAATATAGTCAGTTAGTAAAATAATAAATAAATCAAAGCATTTTTAAAAGGTGAGTTGGTGGCACAGACTTCCTGGGAGGACCAAAAGTGAGCTTCTGAAGTGTACTGCCAGGAGCAATGGCCGAGGCCACCATGGAGACTTCTAGTGGATGCTGCTGCCACTGTCCCTTGGCTCTGGTGTGGAGAAGAGAAGCTCCAGGAGTCTTACTTTTCCAAACCCTGCCTCCATGCTTGCTGGTAATGGATCCTGTGCTGGTGGCTGCCTCTTCTCCAGACTCGTTTTCTGACTCTTCTGCCTGGTGGAAGGCAGGTCACGTGTCTACATCTGTCTGCACAGAGGAGTCTCCTGGCTTCTACCTTGGGATGGTGAGAATCACAGTGTGGACACTAAATTAAGGGAGGGTGGTCAAAGATGCTGGACACCACTCCTAAGGAATGGCCTCTGCGGTGACTCCACCATCCCCAGAGGATAGCCATCCGCTCTGCTCAGCACTCTCGGCACCCTGATCAGGTGGGTGTGAGAACTGCCTCCTGTCCCTGGGGAAGCTTTTAGAGTGCTATAGAGGAGCTGAGCTGTGAGTAACCTTGGCAGCTCAGGAACACTATCAATGCCCCAACAACTAATACCATAGGATAGTACAAGTCATTCCTCATTTATGAAAGTCTTGGTTCACAAAGGTAAATTTGTGATTGAATTGTTTAGAACTCAAAATTCATTTTGTTAGAAAAACAAAAAGGTAAGTGGTGCTAGTTTCTTTAGCTAGCCCATGGACTTCCATCGAAAACACAAATCAGTGAGACAGAACTACAGATCATATGGTCTAAGTTTATATATTACATCACATCATGTTACAGTCTATTACTCTCCATATTAAAAGCCAATTCCAGCCAGTAGCTCAAATTTCTAAGGACAAAATTCAAAGGGCAACTGAGTGTATCAATAGTTCATTCCTTTTTATTGTTGAGTTTTATTTCATGGTGTGAATAGACCACAGTTTGTATGAGAATTCACCTGTTGAAGGACATCGGAACTGTTTCCATATTTGGACTCTCATGAGTCTTCCTATGTATAGGTTTTCATGAGAACATAAACTGGGAAGAATGTCCAGTGTAATTGTTGGGTAGAAGGGCAATGGCATATTTAGCTGTGTGCTAAACTGCCAACCTGTTTTCCAGAGTGACTGTGTCACTTTACATTCCACAAGCAATGTGTGAGAGATCCAGAATTTTTGCATCCTAACCAACACTTGGTATTGTTACTACTTTTTATTTTAGCTGATCTAATAGGTGTTTGGTAATATCTCATTGTGGCTTAATTTGCATTTCCCTAATGTCTAATGACGTTGAACATCTTTTTATGTTCTTGTTTGCCATTCAAATATATCTTAATTTTGACTCCAAAAATTTGGTTATATGGTACTTTCTATAGCAATAATATTCTTCTTCTTTCCACTTTCTATCCAAATTTTATTCATTTCTATCCAAATGTTATTCATTTCTCTGACCCAGTGCAAATCACCCTTCTCTTCTCCATATTTCGACTATTTTCACTCTATTCTGAACTTGAGCAATTATTGTCATAAAATGGTTTGAGACTTTAAAGAGCCATTTCCTATTTGAGATGGACACTGCATGTTCCTCCCACATCCTTCAGATTCCTTTGTGTGTGTCCCTTCTCCAGCTTTGATGGCTGGAAGAACCTCAACTCTTCTTTATTCCACTTGCGTAGAAAGCTGAAAGTGCCGAGAGTTTACTCCCCCTTGGGCAGCTTTTAGCCAATGTAACGAGGATGTGGGCTGGTGGGCATCTGAGGCGGAAACCTAACTTCCTCGCCTCAGATCTGTTAAATTCTATTGCAAAATTTACACTACAGCCTCCCCCTGCAGGATCAGCCTAAAACCAACCTTGGGTCACCTTTGTAGAGGAACTCATATCTCTGCTTAGCTGCTGCTTCTTGTCCTGCTTCCCTCACTTTCTTGCCAGTTTCTCCTGGAAGCACTTTCTTAATAAATCACTTTACACACATTATCTCAGGCTCTGCTTCTGAGGAACCCAAGTGGAGACAATTGGTACTAAAAAGTAGTCCTTGGAAGCAGACTTTGAGGGTGGGACTTGGGGGTTGGATTATTTACAGTCCAGATGGTGATAAGGATCCTTTTGCTGATCCCGAGAGGAGGGCTGATAATCTCTGGCCTGTGCTAGCACCGTAATTTCTAAGACTTTCACGAATCATGAATTTACATGAGCTATAGATAGAAGAAGATGTATGAATTTGCATGATGCCTCTGGCATTTGAGAAAGATGCAGAAATGGTCACTTTAAGAATTATGATGGGGGTGTGACAGTGGCTCAGTGGCAGAGTTCTCGCCTGCTGTGCCAGAGACCTGGGTTCGATTCCCTGGTGACTGCCCAGGCAAAAAAAAAAAAAAAAAAGATTTATATTACCCCAGAAGGTCAGCACCTCTTTCTGGCATGGAGAAGTTAGAAGGGTCATTGCCCAGATATCCCTGAAGATTGAGAGAATGATCAAATGAGAGGGAGGGGGTGTAACTGAGAGATTAGGATTTAACAAATGACTGTGATTACTGACTCATTATAGAGAAATGTAAAAAGCAATTTCTTTTTAGTGTGTAGTGGTTTAGAATAGCCAGAAGGAAATATCTGAAGTTGTTGAAATGTAATCCAGTAGCCCTGATCTTTGATGATGATTGTATAACTATATTGTAAAAGAAACATGGAATCAGTTGGTTGTAGGTGGTTTAATTGTGATGGAATGAAGAGAGGTAGCAAATACCAATTTAAGGAAGGGTGAGAAATCTAGAAGGCCACTTTGTGGATTAAGTTCCGGTGTCAACTTGACCAAATGATTATGTCCAGTTGTCTGGTCAGGCAAATACTGGCCTGACGGTTGCTACAAGGATATTTCCTGGCTGTTTGATTAAATCATCAGTCCGTTGATTGCATCTGTGGCTGATTACATCCGTAATCACTAAGGCGTGTCTCCCACAATGAGATAATCCACTCAGTTGAAGGCTTTTAAGGAAGAAGAGAGACTCTCACTGCTTCTTCAGTGAAGCGAGTTCCTTCTACAGAGTTTGTCCAGACCCTTCATCGGAGTTGCCAGCTTCACAGCCTGCCTGATGGAATTTGGACTCTTCCATACCCACGGTTGCATGAGACACCTTTATAAATCTCATATTTACAGATCTCGCCTGTTCTGTTTCTCTAGAGAACCTAATACAGCCACCATGAAGCCCCATCTCAGGTGGCCTCAGGGAAGGCTGGGCTGAACAATAAGCCTAGGGCCCACTGTAAGAGAAGCAGAACTTCAGAGATACCCGAATTTGCAGGCTTGGTAAGTCTATACCAATGCTAAGGCCAGTATATGGAGGAATGAGAACACTGAGATGTGGAATGGGAAAACATACATTCAAGAACACTGCACCCCTATGTCTCCTGAAACTTCTGCGTTTGTGGAGCTTCCCCATTCCTGACTGCATTGCAGCCCTCCTTCCTTGAGGAATATGCCTTCAGTTGTGGCATATGCCTTGCAAGAAAATTCTTGCCCTCCCCAAAATCTGCTCCCACCTCCCCTCATGACCTTTAGAGCAATATTATAGTCAAATGGGACCATGGCCTAACTGGAGAAACAGTGGCCCAGCCATGGGAGGAGAAGAGATTATTCATGGAAGAAGTCACAGAACCTGGCCGCTGTGTACTGGCAGAATCCGGGAGAGCCTGAAATAGACCTCAAGGGCTCTGAGCCTGGGTAGAGTACCAGAAAGCTGGGTGAGGGCAAATTTGTTGCTATGGGCCACTTTTTCTCAATTTAGGATTTAACACCCTAGAGAGAACACCTTGAGCCAGTTTTAGTATGCTGCTGGATTGGCTCCAGGAAGTTTAGAGAAAATGAAAGAAAATGCCAGATGACCTAGCAGAGTGCTGAATGAAGGATTGAAAGGATCACAGAAATGGGCATTCTAGAGCCAACCCTGTTTCTTGGGAAGGCCCAGAAGATGTTGCTTTCACTGAGTTGTTGAGGCATGCACTGGCAATGGAGCTTCGAATCACTGACAAGCTCCCATGTGGCTGGCAGTAGGGATTTCTGCTAGATAACTGGGCCTCCAAGTGTCAGCGGAGACAAGAGGTTTCCAGAATAACAGAGTTCAAGAGGTAGCACTCGCCCATCAAACGCAAGGTGGTCATAATTACTGCAAATGGCAAGAAGATCATAAGCCAACCACAAAATTATCCCTTCTGCTAACTATAATGATGAATCATGGTGTTCCTAGGGAAAAGATATGGTTAGTGCTGAGGGGTGTTAGTTTATACAATTGAAGAAACAAAAAAAAATTGGACAAGTAAGTAAGAATTTCAGCTGCCCCAGTGTAAAGACTGTATCGTCGATCCAGTTTCTGGACCAGAGCCGGTTTTCAGACCCGGAGCTCATGGATTGAGGGAGAGGATAGGTCTCCTTAAGAAAGGACCCTGACTTCCTCAAGTGTATGCAATAATGAGTTGCAAAGTCCTTCCCCTCTGGGGCTTACAGACATTTATCTGAGTAACACTTCTTCTGGGAAAAAGCAATAGCTACATCTTTTAAGACTTATCAGTTACAGAGTTTAGGTGACACTGATTCCAGGGTACCCCAAATGCCAACACAGCCCACCTGTCAGAGGGGTTCAAGTGACATATGGAGTCCTGGCTCAGATCTGTCACACTAATGGAGCCACAAATGCACTTAGTGATCAGCTCCCTGCTTGCCAAATGCATCATTAGGATGGAGCTGGTTAGCAGGTGCAGGACTCACACTGGTTCCATCGCCTCAGAGGTAAGAGGAGCCATGGTAGAAAGGCTAAGCAGAAGCACCTCAAACTTTCCCTGGCCAAAGGCCAAGCAGAAGCACCTCAAACTTTCCCTGGCCACAGAAAACATAGTAAAGGAAAAACTAATAACCTGATGCTTGGTGAAACAGCAGAACTCACTATCATGCTCAAAGACTTAAAAATGCAACTGTGGTATTCCCCATTATAAGTACATTGATTCATCAGTCAAGCACCACAAAAGCCTAGTGGGTCATGTCAGATGAAAGGGGGCTACCAGAGCTTAACCAGCTGGTAATTCCCATCTCAGATGCCAGCCTTACATGTGGTACCCTTGCTAGAACAGACTAACAATACTCTGGTTTGTGATATATGGCTATTCAGACAGAAAATGCATTCTTTTCAATACCCACCCCCCAAAAAAGAGGATGAGGAGCAGTTTGCATTCACCTAGGATAGACAATAGTACACATTCACAGTATTGCTGCATGGCCAGGCTAACAACCATGCGCTGTCACACTACAGATGGAAGGGACTTGGCCATCTGGTTATTCCAAAATATCTGTTTGTCCCCTATATTGATGACATATTTACAGTGCATGATGAGCAGACAGTGGCGAGTCCTCTGGATGGGTTCCAGAGGGTGGGAGATAAATCCTACAAAGTTTGGGGGTCCTGCCACATTGGTGAGTTTTTAGGAATCCAGTGATCTGGGTTAGATCAGAACATTCACTCTAGGACCTGTTATCACACCTTGGAGCTTCTACCACAAAGAAAGCAAGTAGGCTTCTTAGAGTAATTAGGGTTTTGGAGCTAGCACATGCTATATTTAGAAATGCTCTATTGGCTCACTTATCAAGTGACTTGGAAGACTGACAGTTTTGAGTTGGCCCAGAGCAAGAGAGGGCTATGTAGCAGGTCCAAGATGTAGCATAAACCCCTCTGTTTCTTGGGTCATGTAACTACCATGTCCATGATGCTGGATGTATCTGCGGTAGATATGGACGCTATGTGGCTACTCCCCATATGAGAGTTGCAGTACAGACCTCTGGAGTTCTGGAGCAAAACCATGTCACCTGCAGCATAGAACCATGTGAAAAACAGCTCTTGGCGTGGTTTTGGGTGCCAGTGAAGACTGCCTGGCCATGGGACATTAAATGACCACACCAACAGAACTGCTGATCATGAACTGGCTGCTGTCAGACTCACCGAATGATATGGTTGGACAAACAGAGCAGCAGTCCTTCCCGGTGCAAAAAGAGATGCCCAGGGCTTGGACATGATAGTTCTCAGTTATATCCTTGAAACAGACTGCAGCAATGGGAGCTACAGCTAATTCCACCAACTCTCTACTTGAAAGTTTCCCAAGACATGGTGGCTGGCCACATGTCAAGGATGCCTTAATAGCATGGAGTAAACTCAACATGAATGGGTTTGAGCAATACAAAGGGTGGACAGTAACTGGTATTGCCAGTACTTCTCCCAGATTCCCTCTTCTGGGTGCCTTTCCCACATCTGGGTGCTTTCTCCTTCCATAACCACTACACCTGCGATGCTTCTTTGGATGATGGTCCTTGAGCTACTGTAGCAAAGTGGCTCCAGGCTCTGCTTGCATGTGCAGAGATAGGGACGTACCTAAGAGGCCAACATCCTTTGGTGCAGACCTTACTCATGACAGAGTTTCAGGCATATGAAAGCCGGGCTCCTTGTCTCAAGTCAAGACAACACTAAGGTACAATTTACACTTCAGAATTATCCCGAAGGACAAGGCTGAAGCTACCTTCTGGAGGATTTTGCCTGAAATCACATTCTGTCTTGGACTTTTCCCTTTTCCTACCCTGGCCCCTTCTCTCTTTAATCAGTTTCTCCTTGGGCCACTTCCTTAATAAATAACTCATTGCACAGGAACCCTCACCTTCAGTTCTGCTTCTAGGAGACCTGATCGATTGCACTGTTTGTCTTTTCTTCTTAACCAGAATATAAGATACTAGATGGCTGAGAGGGTTTCTCGACTTTATCATCATTTTGTACAGTACAAAATATATAGAAATAGTAGCTACTTAACCATTAGAGTCTGAACAAAATTCTTGACTCACTTTAAGAAGCTGCAAATGATTATATATGTATATATACTTGATGGGAAATGAAATATTTGCTTACTAAAATTGAGATGTGAGTGTCTTTTTTTTTCTCAAAATTATGGGAAGCTATTCTTTTTTGAAAGCTTCATTTTATTTTGACATCTTCAAGCATGATTCAGATACTACTCATTATAACGGGTCCATCACATTCTCATCAAGGTGTGGAATGACACGAAAGGAATATCTTGTGTCAATAAAAATTTATTTTTAAAGGAAAGTTTGATTTTCAAAGCTCTCACAGCATACAAATGAATTTTCCTTTCCTGTTGGCTATCATAATATTCACTGAAAATTACAATAAGATGAATCATTCACATCAGTCAGAAATTCACGATTTTAAGATCTCATACAATGTCTCTGATCAGATAATATATAGGGAGAGAATGTAATTGAAGTAGCAGACAATACTCTCCCTCTGACAAAGATGACAAAACCCTCCCATCACAAAAACATGGGACCCATCATTACGTATGCTGCTTATAATTCCAAACATGCTGAAAAGATATATTCTTGACTTACTTTGGTCATATGGTACGTCGGTGTGATAGAAAGAAATCGGCCTTCCAAAAAATAGTAGTTTTAAAAAAGCAAAGAGAGGAGCAAATGGGGCAACAAACTGCAATGCATTTGGAAAGAAAGCGTGCTACTAAGTGTAAGCAGGGCCAGATTTGGGCCACACCAAGGAATAAATCATTAGGTATATAGTATTGACAAATATTCAAGAGAATATTCACTAATACTGCCACAGAACAGTGCTGGCTCCCTGCCTTCTCTGCACACAGTAGGTCTTCACTTCCTGGTCCTCTGTGGTTGTGTGTGGTGGTGGAGTGAATGCACCCCATGTGGACATGTTCTTGGTCTCGGTGCACAGGCTGCTGGGTGCGGGCCACTGAAAGTAGGAGCTCCTGAAGATGCTACTTCAGTTAAGATGTGGTCCAGAGGAGTCAGGTAAGGCTTTAACCAAGTTACTGGAGTTCTTTGCAGGCAGAACAAAATTCAGACATAGAATGAGAAAGCCATGGGGAGAAGTCAGAAGTCAACAGAACTAGAGGAGAAAGGAGAAGACATGCTATGTGCTTACCAGAGGAGAAAGGAGAAGACATGCTATGTGCTTTCTCATGTGACAGAAAAGCCAAGGACCGAGGATTGCTGGCCGCCAGTCCCAGAGCACAACTGTCTTTAGGGAGAAAGCATGATCTTACTGACCCCTTGATCTTGGAGTTCTAGCCTCAAAACCATGAGCCAATAATTTTCCATTGTTAATGCCAACCCGTTGTGTGGCATTTGTATTAGCAGCTGGGGAATTAGGGCAGTTTCATTCACCTTCTGCACACACAGTGGGTTTTCACATAATCCCATTAGTTCTGGTCAGTGAATTGTGAGCAAATGAAGTGCTGTGTGACGCTTCTGGTTTGGAGCACTTAATTGCCTGGACAGGACGCTTCATAGCTCTCTTCCCTTCGACGATGATGGCTGGAGATGTTTGGGATTATGGCCACTGTCGACCAGGACCTGGAACCAGGGACCACATAAAGCACAGCTCCACCTTGCAACCCATTTACAGGCCTTTCATAAGCATTACATGATGCAATATGTGTGGAACACTATACAAATGAGGCAATTATTATAGTGCTTATTATGTCGATGGAGACCCACGGTGTGCAAGCAGCAAGTAGAGCTGCAGACCAAGACCATGTTACGGGAATTTTAAGACTAACAGTGTATTTTGGTTAATCCAAGTCAGAATTTTGTTATGTTTTTAAATTTATCGATTTCATTTAATCAAATTATTTTAGAGGATTAATTGACACAATTTTACAATTCACATGGCAAATGTTTTCTCGGGTGGTTCATGCTTCTAGGTATACTAATTACACTTGACTAGTGAACTGAGATTTCATGCAATGTTAAAAACTCACTAAAACTGAAGTGAAATTCAGGGAATTTGAGGGATTTTTTAAAAATGATAATATCACTGACTCTTATTTTTATAAAGGCAAATGAACTTATCATCCTCTGTATTAAAGATTACCACATGCTAAAATGAATTTCATTTTAGAAGAAAGACTTTATTTTCTCTGTGTGTGTATTTCTAGAATTTTGGCCAAACCACAGTTTAAATTCTTAAGAGACTGTGCTTGTATTATGGCTTAATTGAACACAGCCTTAACCAATCTAAAACGTCTTTGTTTCAGAGTAATACCAATAAATTCCCACTAAAGCCAAGAGGATCTAATGTGTTTTCAGCCAAATATGATGGGTGGACATGAGTGGTCTCTCTGAATTGGGGCTCATGGTCCCAGCCAAATGCCAGGCTCTGGAGACATCAGTGGCCCCCATGACAGGCTTGTCTCTACTACAAGGAAGCAGAGGCCTTCTCAGTCACAGTGACGCTGCTCAAGTCTAGGTGGAGCCCGAGGAGCTTCGCTTCTGGAGTTCGTGACCGGTGAGGAGATGCCAGGGGGTCCCCGCCTCGTGCCCCCCCTGCAGAGAGGCCCAGTGAGCGCCGCCGAGGCGTCCAAGCCCTTTCAGATGTCACGTGGGCACATGTCCCCCGAAATCCCCAATCTAGTGGAAGAGACTTCACGGAAATGCTACAAGGATTCTTAGTATAATTCAGAGCATTTTGGAAATGTATATTTTAAAAAAAACACATTTTCATTTCCAATCAATTGTGCATTCTTTCTTTTTTCTCCTCTTGCAAAAAAAAGAAAATATCATTCTGAAAGGCTGGTGGATGAGTTCGGTCAGTTCTCTTTCCTGATTTTCCTTTCATTGCCATGGGTTTGACAAGTCTTCTAAGCTTTCCATTTGGATGGAAAGGAACACAGGGCGGCAATTGTGGATTTTTCTGCGGCCCGCAAGCGTCCCCAAACGAGTGTGTGCTCCGTCAGAGCATGTGCATCCGCCTAAAAGAGGGAACGGCTTCCAAAGCCACAGCCCTTCAAAGTCTATTATGGTGGGTACATTTTAAAGGTTCACTTGTCCGTGATCCTCATTGCACAACGAGTTTGCACAATTGAAAGCGTGCTCCACACCCCCAATCATAAGCAGAAAGTACTAAAGAAATGTAAAGTAAAAAATGATCAAAATAATGTTGATATGACTCATTCCAAGAAAATAGCATCTTCAGTTAAAAATAAAAGTAGCTTCTCTGTTTAACTTTATGGGATTGAAGGCATGTAGGGTTGCCATATTGAGTTAGAAAAATGAACGTTAACTCTTATAATTGTGGTTTCTCCAGCTTGTGGTCAGGGTAAGCCACATTTCAGTGGCTCTGGGCAAATGAAACCATGTTCCTTTCCAACTATTTGTACTCTGAATCCCTAATTTTCACAATTTCTTTTCTCTTCATATACTCAAGAAACATTTACATATTTTTAATAATTGCAAAAAGGTGGCAGGATAATGTTCAAAGTTTGCATTTGTGTTTGTTGTTCCTCAGGTTTGCCTTTTTTCCTATGTCCAGCTAAACCATTTGTTTAATTTTTTACCCCAAAACTTTGACAGGCGCAGAAGCGGAAACCGCTGGAAGATGAGTCTGTTTTCTGTCTTTTGTGTAAAACTCGAATTCACAATTGAGAAAGAGATCATACCATTTGTCCCTTAGAGGGAAGGGACAGAAGGGGAAGATGTGAGGGTGGCATGAGAGAAGAAGGAGGCATTCCTTCTGATTCAGCAGGGAATACCCTCTACTCCAGGGCAGTGCCCGGCGTGTGGCTGGGAGGGTGTGGGGATGGGACTTGGTCAAGCAGGCTGGTCAGGGCCTGGCTGCCCCAGCACAGTCCCCAAGGAGACCCCAGGGAGACCCTGCAGCCAATGTCGGCCAAAGCCCAGGGCCCGCCAGATGTTTAGGTTCAAGAATCCCTGGGCAGGGATGTGTGTGCAGAGCCCCTGGACCACTGGACCTGAGTGTCCTGCCTGCTGCCCTTGGAGCACTCTGCAAGTTGACACAAGAAGGACACAGGATCTGACATTTCTCATACACCCTATTCTTCTGGTTGAAAATATGCACACATTATATGTTATAAACTCATTTTTAAATAGTTGAACAATTGTTGAAAATTAGAGAACAATTAAAATCACCCATAACCCCAGCTCCTAGAGAAAGTGATATTCATGTTTTGTTGTCTTTCTTTCTAGTCTGTTTCTCTCTCTCTCATTTCTTCACAAATTTCTTCACAGACTTGACATGTGATTCTGTATCCTTTTTCACACAATATAACAGAAATTTTTTTCACTTATTAAAATAAAGGCACTATTGGTAGCTATCCACTATTTCATTGCATCACTGTAATTAGAGTATCTTCTATCCCGCTTTGGGCTGTTATTACACGTGCAGTGGGACACCCCAAGAGGCTCGGCTGGGGTGCCGCGTGGTGGAAGGTGCCTGCCAGGACTCTTTCCCAGGAAGGCTGAGCCATCGCGAGGAGGAGGCAGCTTCCCGCACAGCCTGCTGTCACCGGCTCAGCTGTCGCTCTTCACCCACAATGGTCCGGTGATGGCTTTTTAGGGTGTGGATCCTGAAATCAGAGCTTTCACCTACAGCTACGTAGGGCTCTGATAATGCAGTATCAGATAATGCAGTATCAGATAATGCAAAAGGGAGGTGACACTTCTCCCAACTCCCCTGTGTGCTCTTCCCAGATGCGAGCCCAGGAGGGATTCGCTGTAAGTGGTTATCCGTGGGAAATGGCTGCACCGGGACAAAGGACTTTGGAGTGGAGGGGGCATCACACACAGCAGCCACAGCCCCTGGTCCAAGTGCAGGTTGGTGCCCAACAGAAAGGGAAGTGATACGTGGGGGAGTGGGGGGCTCAGATCCAAGAGACAGACCCTTGACACCTGGGAATGTCCTGGTGAAAGACCAGGAGAAGAGGTAATGAGAAGGGTGCTGACGGACAGGGGATGTTAAGAGGAGGTGATGAGAGGGGTGCTGATGGACAGGGGACGTTAAGAGGACTCAGTCGATGGTGCAGAAGTTAAATAAATGACTCTGAAGTGGACATCTTTGCAGAGACATTTGATGGTAGTTTCTTAGAAATAAAATTACTGGGTTCAAAATGAGAAGCATATTTAAGGCTCTTGCTTTATCATATTGCTTTCCAGGAAGGTATTGACTTCCATTTTCCCAGAATGTTGAGAAAGTTTACTTTCACTCCACCTCTGCTAGCTTTGGTGGTTGGACTGGGGCAACCAGTTTAGAAAGCTAAACTGTCATGAAAAATGTGTACTCATCCCATCACGACACTGGAATACAACTTCCTGGATATTCAGGCAATGCCTGAGATGAGTAAGACACTGCAACCAAAATATTCTACATATGAGGAGCCAGCTTTTCCCAAGCTGAACATCAAATTATGGTTAATCTGACTTTATTACATATACTTGTGCCATTGGGAGAACAATATGACATTTGTTTATTTTGATGATAAAGTCTTTGCAGGTAGGTTCTTTTTTTAAAAAAAATATGCCCACATTTTGTTTAGGAGCTCATATTATAAAAATGTGAGAAAAGTCTCATCCTATAAGGCCCAATCACAGCTATGTAATGGGTCTTTATAATCACAAATAGTATTTTGTGTATTTTGTTTCTGCCTATCTTTATATAAACTCTGATAAGGAATGGCGATGTCGATATTTTGCTCTAAGCCACACTCAAGAATGCCATGTGCACCTGGGCTTTTATTAGAAAATTTTAACCCAAAGATGATGAAAACTAGTTCCACCAAGTATGTAATTATTTTTTTCCCATTTTCACCTCATTGATTCAGCACCATGAGTTGCAGGCATGTTTCTGACGTGTCTGCTGTAATTTCCTTTGGCTTTCTGTGTTTTCCCATAATATTGTATTTTTTACCTTTTTTTCTCCAAATTTGTTGATGGATCACACCTCAACTTTTACGGTGCCATGGTGCTTTATCTCTTTCACTTAGCTGATACTGATCTTTTGTGACATTCTGCCATGCACTTTATTTGGGTAAGGGGTTGAGACAGAGGTCCAGGTTGGCGTCCGACCTGACTTCCAGGCCAGCGTGCACGGCACCCAGGGGCTCGCAGACCCCGCTTTGTGTCACTTCCAGCTGGTGACGCCCAAGCTGCCTTACAGCCCTTTCCTCCTGTGTGCATTTGGGGACTCTCTCGTGCAGGACACAGCATGACAAATTGTTTCCCACTGTAATTTGAGGGACATGGCCCTCTCTAGCTCGCTCTTTGTCTCCCTTTCTCCCACTCAACAGTGTGTTCACTGTCCTTTGAATGCAATTTTTACTTGACTCTAGAACCCTGTGTTTTGACTTTCACTGCCACTCCAGCCAGGATCTGTACTTGGATTCAAGAGTGGTTTTTCTCCTACCCCTCTCTCCCTTCTTCTGTCCTCCTGCCCCTCTCCATATTATTTTACTTGCAAATGTTCACTGATATGCTAACTCCTGTAAAACACTGGAAGAGCACAAGGATGGCGCACTGTGCTGATAAGGAGACAATATAACAGCTTGCTTATGCGTCTATTTGGCTTGGATGGAAAATTAGAACAGCTTTAATCTGATACCAGCGCGGAGCAGGCAAGCACTCCCCGGAGTGCGGTGCTGGGGGCATCTCAGCAGGCAGTGATGGGAAGCAGCCTGCCATGGCTTCCACTCCAGACGGAGGGCTCGGGTGGGAATGAGGGTGTGGGCTGGGTTTACAAAACCTATGTGGGGGTCGAGGAAGGAATCGTCGTTAGGCTGCACTGTCCCATAGCTGAGGAGCTGCATAATGGAAAAATCCTGGAAGGGAATTTTTTTTTGGGGGGGGACGGGGTGGGTGGGTGATGCCCACGTCAGTGTGGATAATTGAATTGAGGTCTTTAAAAATGGACACATAATGCAATTTGGTCAGATGAGCATTTTAGATTTTAGTAATTAGTAGTTAGGGGCTTGGTGAAGTGTAGGAGGTAGGAGGGAGTGAGTCTATTTTAGGAGGTTAGAGTGATAAGGCCCTTGCATGTTTTTATCAGTTCATGTAGAATTTGACATATGGAAAACAGGAAAAGATAGTATTTTAAAACCCCGTAAATATACAGGGTTGAAAAAAATACCAAAGCAGAGAACTGGAATGCCTGCCAGCACCACTCCCCTCAGCCTCAATAGCAGACTTGTGAGCAGATCTGGCCCTGCAGATGCAGCAGTCACGGAGGTGGGATGGGAGGCGCCTCCACTGCACATTAATTAATTCCAACCAGTTGTGCCGAACTTCTTGGGGCTCCATGGTGCGTCGCCCACTGGCCTCTATATTTGGAACCCTGAAGTGCTTACTCTACTGCCACCCACTCTAAAATAAGCCGGATTTTAGGTCGACTTGATTTGGCATATTCCTTTGTTTCATGGCTTTCCGTCAAAATCCCCAAATTAATGCAATATTATGTTGACTGTTTTGTTTCTTAATGCAATGAACCTGTCTCAGAATTACAGTTGAATAGAGCTCTTTAGAAATTTGCATTGACATCATAATCATATCATAATAAAAATGTAATGGGGCTTCATAGCTTTGCATGGACATGTCTATTGTCAAGGTGTGCCATTTGAGGAGTCTTTTATGTGGTTTTTAATGCAATTTTTACTGAAATAATTTTTAAAAGTGTCAAGGCAAACCATATCATCAAAAACAAATAACATTTCCCTCTATCACTTAAAAAGTCCTAGTTAGGTATTTGGTGAGTTATGTGATGAAACCATGTGTTTTTGTTTATTTGCTGTTTTAAATTTTTTTTCCTGAAATATGTGGAATGAAGAGTAAGGAGATGGATTATAAGCCTGATTCACTCACTATTAACTGGATGCTTTCAGGCAGGCCATTCAACAGTCTCCTGTCTTTTGGGAATAGTAATATCTGCCCTGACTCTGAGGTTTATTGTAAGGTTAAAAGAGATATTTGATGGGAAAGTGCTTTAGAAAGTTAAAAGTATTAAGAAAATATTAAACCCAGGACAAAGTATTTTTGGTAAATGAGTAATAATGGCAGAGTAAAATAGTTCATTTTGACTGGAGCTAATTCAGTATTACAGGAAATTCTAACTATATATCTTCCAAGTACAAGTTTCCATCTTTCTTCAAGACAGGAAATTGTACCACAATGGAATATGAAAGAAAGGGAAGATTTTATGTTTGGTATTAGCCAAATCACGTCAAGGTACTATGCTTATATTCTGCATTGTCTTCATCTATGTATAAGCATGAAAATAGCTCTGCTGACCAGGTAGCAAAGGTGAAAATACATTCAACATTCCTTTAATAAATATAGGTACAGCTGTTGAGCTCTTCTTTTATTAGTTCTATTTTCTGTTTCCTCATCAAGAAGGATTTAACCACATTTTCTTTGGTGAGAAAGGAAAAGAGCCTTCTTCCATAGTCTTGACAGAGGGTGCCTAACGCTTCGTGCCAAACAGAGGCTCAGCTGGCAGGAGTCTGCTTGCTGCGTAAAGCCTTTGCGCCATGGCCGTCGATCAATACTTCCCTGCGCCAGGGTGGCCTCTCTGTGTGGACCCCAGACCAGCCCCAGAACCTTCTAGCCGGCACCGTGTGCCTGCCTCAGTCTGTTCAGGCTGTGCCCATTTTCCCAACTGGTCATATCTCAAGCAAAACCATGGAGGTAGAGCATATGGTCCTTTCTTATTTTTTTATTTATTGATTTTTTTTTGCATGAGCAGGCACTAGGAATCGAACCCGGGTCTCTGGCATGGCAGGCAAGAACTCTGCCTGCTTAACCACCGTGCCCTGCCTGGTCCTTTCTTATTTTAAATGTTTTATATTCTGACCTGGGTCGGTTGCGCATTCTGTGTACACTGGCCCTCGACAGCGGGTAGGAATTAGTTCCCTGTTTTTTGTGGGATAAACAAACGATTTGGATTCCGAGCGATCAAAGGGAATCCCGGATGATTCTTAAGGTCATGTAAATGTAGAATGCCCAGAGAGAAGAGAAACACTGGAAGCCAGAGACTACCAGAGATGAACTGTTCAGGAAACTAATAGGAGGTTACTGGGGAAACAGTAGGAAGTTATTAGAACTGGAGAGGAGCCACCAGTTCTTAGGGAGACAAGTGGGAGAATAAACAGGCTGTCGGGAGCAGGGGTAACAAAGCAAGATTTGTCTCTGCCCTTAAACAAAGTGAGCTCTTTATTGCTTCTCTGTTACACTTTGAACTTTCAAATGGTATCATTATCCGGAACAAAGTATTGTTGTTCAGTCAAAATGGTTGGTGGGAGAAGGAAAAATGAGTAGTTATCATCACACCCCAAAGAAACTCTAGTCTTTGAATGATTTGCTGGTTTGAATACAGAAGTATATTTTAAATGGGGGAAGGCAGTTGACTGAATTTAAGATGGACATATTTTTATCCAAAAATTAGATGCACTGATCAGAATTGAAATCTTAAATTCTGAAAATCTCAGGCTATATATCTATATAATACCTGGTTAATCTCACACCTTCAAATTGATTTGATACTTGCAAAAAATATAGTTTAACAATTTATTTGGACTTGGTTAGTTTCTCGGTTGTTTTATAAAGCATAGATTTTAAAAAAACAATGAATTGTTTCAAAGCATTTAAACGAATTGTTATAATTTCACAAGGAAGCATGCATTCCCTGAAATTAACACTACCCAAGTATTCACAACAAACCTTCAAGTTTTAGGAACAAGCGCACATATTGGAACATTGATTAACCCAGTAAGCAATATTTGCTGAGACACTTAGGTAGGCTCTGAATAGTTACACTCTGGCCACGATTCCTAAAACTCATATTCACTTGACAATGACACCAACCATCTTGTGTTTCTAAATTAACTCTGAGACATTGTCAAAGTGATGCCAAATGACGGGAAAAATAACCTATCAAAACACACATATAATTATATCACAATCATGGTGTATGAAAAACTCTTTTTCCAAGGAGCTAAATTTGATTCATTATCCCATGAACTGGCATCAACAAAACTTTAGGATTCCTTGATACAGTTTTCAAAGAAAGTAGAACAGAACTCCACACATATCTATGCCCCATCTTCAACAATAATCAACTCCCAGTTTGGTCATACATCTCATTTCATCTGTGTCTACCACCACTTCCTCCCTCCAGACAATTTATTATTTCTTCCATAAATAGTTCAGTATGCATCTCTAAAACTAAGGACTCTTTTCTGAAACATAGCTACAATAGCACTGTCATACCTAAAAAGTTAACAGTAAAATCATATTGTTAAAATCCAATCTGTGTTCATATTTATTCAATTGTCTCTAACATTTTTATAGTGTGTTTATTCAAATATAGTCCAACTACTGCAATTGGCTGGGATGTGTCTGTTTCTTTTCGTCTCTAGGTTATCTTTCCATTCTCTCTTGGCTCCTCTCTCTCTTTTACCTCACAGCTTATTTGTTGAAGAAACCAAATTCTTGGCTCTATGTAGTTTCCCACAATCTGAATTTGCTGAATGTATCCTTATAGGATCATTTCACTTTTTTCTCTCTCTAATTTGAGTTGGATTTAGAGGCTTTATTATGTTAGGGCTTGACTTTTTAAAATGCAAGCATACTTCATAGATGGTGCTGTGTACTTCCAGGAAACACATGCCACTTGATGGTTTCTCTTGTGCTAACAGGCTTTGATGATCATCATGATTAATTCATTAGGGCTTGAAAATGGCGCTAGTCTACTTCTATCATTCTTTCTTGATTTGCTAGCTGAAAAATTCTATTAAGAATTACTTCCCTTCTTTAACTATTTGATTACCCTGAGGTAGCATTATTATGGGGTAGGTGGAACAATTTCTTGATTCATTCCCCTTTATTTACCAGATCTCATTTTTTATAATGAGTTAGGTTTCCAAGCATTTTCAAAAAGTGGCCAATACATTTTTTATATCATTAAAAATGAATGGACTTAACAATGTGTTTTTTTTTAATTTATTAGAGAACTTGCGGGTTTATAGAAAATCATGTACAAAATACAGGATTCTCATGCCCACTCTACCGCCAACACTTGCATTGCTGTGGAAAATTTGTTACAATAGATAACACTTTTTTTTTTTTTGCAATTCTACTATTTTTTAACAGTTGTTACATTTTTTACTATTGATGAAAAATTATTAAAGTAGTATTCTAACTATTGTCCATGTTTTACATAGGGGTATTTTTTTTCCTCCACATTCCTAACCTATTATTACCTTTTTTCATGAGTGTCTTTATGGTATTACTCATCTACCCATACAGGGGATAAAGGGAGTGTCAGTCACAAAATCTTTACAATCACACAGTCACATTGTAAAAGCTACATAGTTATACAATCATTATTAAAGATCAAGGCTACCGGATTACAACTCAACAATTGCAGGTATTTCCTTCTGGCTCTTAGAATACATTAGAAACTAAAAGGAAATCTCTATAAATGAGTCAGTAGTCATAATTAGTCAAACCCTAATTTCTCAGTTACACATCCTCCCTCTCCTATATCACTGTCTCAATCCTCAGGAATATCTAGACAATGACCACTTAGCTTTTCCATGCTGGATAGGGGTGTCAACCTCATGGGGTAGAGAAGTGAAACTGGTTGATGTTCATGGAGAGACTGGTACTGCTGGGCTTCAGTGTGCTTCTGGTCTAGGAGCAATCTGGAAGCCTTAAGTTTCTGAAAAAAAATTTACTAAGTAAAAAATTTACAGAGTCTTGAAAGAGCCCCGGGAATTCTTTAGGGTTTTCAGGAATACTGTTGGTTGGGGTTTGGCATAGCATTGCAATATCTGGCTGAAGCTTACATAACAGTAACCTCCAGAAAGACTTCTCCACTCTATTTGAAATCTCTTAGTTGTTGAATCTTCATTTTGTTTCATTTATTTTCCCCCTTTTGGTCAGGAATGCATTCTCAATCCCATTAGCCCAGGGTCTGGCTCATCCCTGGGAATCATGTTGCACATTTCCAGGGAGACTTTCACACCTGGGAGTCAGGTCTCACCTAGTGGGGGAGGGCAGTGAGCTTATTTGTAGAGTTGGCTTAGAAAGAAACGCCACGGCTGAGTGACAAGAGAGGTTCTTGGGGCGGGGGGTGGTGGGCGGACTCTTAGGCATGATCATAAGTGGGCTTAGCTTTGCCATTGCAGAAATAAGTTTCATAAGACCAAGCGTCAAGATAGAGGACTTGTATTAATAGTTCCACATCGATTTTCTCCAGTTCCTCAAGGGGACTTTGCAAATAGTTTTTTATTTTCTGCTCCAAATACTCTGGAATGTATCAGGGCATTACTTTAACCTTTACAAAGTAACAAGATCTCATTCCCTATTCTAGGTTCCATGTATGTAGGTTGTTTAAATACACTGACCTGAGAGGTTAAATTACATAGGGTGCTACAGAAAATATAGATGTTGGACAAAAATATCTCTTCCTTTGGTCTCACACAAAAGTTGGGGTTTTAAAATACAGGCAACATCATCCTTTTCCCTGTATTCTGACTTAGTTTAATCCTAACCAGATCAGCTACATTCATATCTCTAATTGAAGTCTTATATCTTTTTCAAAAGCTTCTTTAACAATTGCTGTATGGAGTAATACTGACTTATAGAGCTTCAGAACTCTAACTCTGAATCTCAGGTGTCACACAGATAGTTAAAATTTCAGAGAACTAACAGATTATACACAAAGAGCACAGCGTCTCAGAATTTAGAAATAATAGTTTAAAATCAGGAAAAAATGTGATTGCTGTAAGAGCTTACAATCTCAGAACCTTACAATGAGCCTTATTGAACATTCTGTACTCCTTAACCATCAATTGCCCAATCTCTGCCCACTTTCTATCTCCTGATAACTTACACTCTTGAATTCAATTCTCAGAGTTTGCTTATTATAGTTAGTTTATATTAGTGAGACCAAACAATATTTGTTCTTTTGCTTCTGACTTAATTCACTCAACATAATATCCTCAAGGTTCATTCACCTAATTGAATTGCACACCTCACAACTTCATTCCTTTCTGCAACTGCACAATATTGCATCATATGTACATACCACAATTCACCCTTCCACTTATCAGTTGATGTACCCTTAGGCCACCTTCATTCATTGGCAATTGTGAATAATGCTGCCATAAAAGCCAGTGTGCAAATGTCCATTCATGTCCCTGCTTTCAGTTCTTCCAAGTATATACCTAATAACAGTGTTGTAGGATCATATGGCAACCTTATATTGAGTCTCCTGGGAACCACCACACTGCCCTCCAGATAGGCTGCACCATTCTACTTCTTTCCTCACAGTGACTATATCTCTCTCTCTCCACATTTTCCCAAGTATTTGTATCTTTCTGTTTGTTTTTTAAATGTTTTTTTTATTGTAAAATATAACATATACAAAAAATAAAAATAATTTTTAAAAAACGAGCAATAGTTTTCAGAGTACATTTTAATAAGTAGTTATAGAACAGATTTCAAAGTTTGGTATGGATTGTCATTTCATGACTTCACATTTTACTGTCTAGTTGGTTCAAAACACTGGAGGCCAAAAGAAACATCAATATAGTGATTCACAATCATACTTCTCTGTTCAATCCTATCATCTCTACTGCAACTTCTTCTTCTTTGATCCTACTCCTAATCTATAGTGGTCTTTGTGGTATGCTCATTCTAACTTCTCCATGTTGAAAAGGAATATTGACAATATAGGATAGGGGGATGGAATTAGTTAATATTCTTGGAGAAGCTGACCCCTCTGGGTTTCAAGACTTATCTGTCCTAGGAATCTCCAAAGGTTATAAGTTTTGGAAAGTAAATTTAGTGCATGGAACTTTTGTAGAGTTTCAGTAGAGCCCTAAGCGTTCTTTAGGGTTAACAGGAGTGATGTTGGTTGGGATTTGGCAAACCATGGCAATTAACAATATCCAGCTGAAGCATGCATAGAAGTAGCCTCCAAATTAGACTCTCAGCTCCATTTGAACTCTCTCAGCCACTAATATCTTATTTTGTTACATTTCTCTTCCCCTTTTTGTTCTGGAAGGAACAGTTGATTCCTCAGTTCCAGGCCCAGGCTCATCCATGGGAATCATGACCCACACTTTCAGGAAGGCATTCACCTCTGGCTATCCTGTCCCTACAAGTAATAATTTCCCTTGTAGAGTTGGGCTTAGAGAGAGAGAGAGGCCACATCTGAGCAATGAAAGAGGTTTCCGGGAAGAAACTTTTAAGCATAATTATAAGTAGTCTTAGCCTCTCTGCTGCAGAAATGCGTTTCTTATGGGCAATTCTCAAAATCAAGGGCTTGGCCTATTTTCTTGGGGGACTCTAATGTTAAAGAGAGTACCAGGGGTTTCCTAGATGGAGAAATTTAATAGTTCCATATTTTTCTCCAGTCCCACAAGGGACTTTTAAATTATCAGCCTAACATAGGCTGAGATGTATCTGGGTATTACATTAAGCTATACCAAATTCCTGTTCTGAGTTCCATGTGTTTGGATTGTTAAAATGAGCTATCCCTGAAGGCTAATGTAGATTGTGTGTTGCATTAAATTAAGTTCTAGACACAATAAACCTCCCTGCTTTTGGTCTCATACAATAGGTCAAGCTCTAGAGTATATACACTATTATCCTTTGTACCATATCCTAATTTGCCTTATTCCCCACCAGATTGGCTTCATTTTCATCTCTGGTTGAAAGCTGATCTCTTGTTTGGTGAGTTTAACAATCAGTGTACATAGCAATGCTGACCTTTAGAGCTGCAGTATTCGATCTCTGAGTATGAGGTGTCACAGAGGTATTCAATGTTCCAGAGAAATACCAGCTTATACACATATAGCATAGCGTCTCAGAATCAGGAAATACTCGTTATAACTCTGGACTAAGTGTGACTGTTAAAAGAGCTTATGTTCTAAGCTCAAATTTTCTTATGTTTTATTGAAAGAGACCATACTATACTTGTTCTTTTGTTTCTGGCTTATTTTGCACAGCCACTGTCCCCAAGTTTCATTTGCTTTGGTACATACCTAATGACTTCATTCCTTTTAGTAGTTGCACAATATTCCATCATATGTACACAACACAGTTCACCATTCTGCTTTTCAGTCATTGTATCCTTTGGCCCACTCCATCTATTGGGCATCATGGATAATGTCCAAAATAAACAATCCATGTCTCAGTGTCCTCACTCAGTTGTATAATTATCAGCGCTCTCAATTCTAGATGAGTTTTCATTGGTCCAAAGAGACAAAGAACCAATAAACACAGCCTCACCAAAGATCAAATCTAAACCTTCTTCTACCTCTTGTGTGTTCCCCTGCCCCCACAATTATTAGCCCCTGATATTTCTGTGTACTGTTGATATCTTCCTGTTAACTATGAACTATAGTATGTAATATTACTTTTCACTCAACAGCCCTCTATTAGTAACTGTTTGTACAAGATCAAACCTTTGAAGTAGTTCGTGTTTCATGTAAGAACTTCTTTATAATTGTAGAGTTAATTAGTGGGATCCATGGCTTCTGTACAACCCCTTTCCATTATAATCCCTTTCATGTGGCCATTGCCACACAATGTTACTTAGCACCCTACTAATGAGCTACTGTCACTTCTATCTGTTCCCTTACATTTAAGTTGAACTCTTTGGGTAATCATTCTTCCTCTCTAGCTTCTGTGTATCTCTAAGCCCACTGTAACCTACATTGTAAGCCTCTGAGTTTACTTTTACCAGAGTTATAATAACAAGATCATACTGTATCTATCCTTCTGTGTCTGGCTTATTTCACTCAGCATTATATCCTCAAGGTCCATTCATGTTGCCATATGCTTTAGGACATTATTTCATTTTACTGCTGCATAATATTCCACCATATGTATATACCACATTTTGTTTATCCACTCACATGTTGATGGGCACTACAGTTGTTTCCATCTTTTGGAAATTGTAAATAGCGCTGCTATGAACAATGGTGTGCAAACGTCTGTTCGTGTCACTGATTTCAGGTCTTCTGCATATATACTGAGTGTTGGAATTTCCAGGAAATAGGAAACTCAATATTTAGCTTTCTGGGGGACCACCAAACTGTCTTCCACGGTGGCTGTACCATTATATAGTCCCACCAGCAGTGAATGAGTGTTCCAACTTATCCATATCCTTTACAACATTTATAGTTTCCTGTTTGTTTAATAGCAGCCATTCTTATAGGTGTGAGGTGATATGTCTTTGTAGTCTTGATTTTCATTTTCCTTATAGCTAACGAAGATGAGCATCTCTTGAAGTGTGTGCTAGTCTGAATCTTTTGTGGACCCCAGAAAAGCTATGTTTTAACCCTAATCCATCTTGTAGAGGCAGCTGTTTCTTTTAATCCCCATTCAGTACTGCAGGTTGGAAACTTGATTAGATTATTTCCACAGAGATGTACACTGCCCATTCCAGGTGGGTCTTGATTAGTTTACTGGAATCCTTTAAAAGAGGAAACATTTTGGAGAGAACCACAAGAGAGCCATGAGAACTAAGAGAACTGTCACGGTCTGAGACCTATGGAGATGAAGACAGAAAACAGACCCCAGGGGAAACAAGAAGCCTAGAGAGAAAGCCAGCAGATATCACCATGTTTGCCATGTGCCTTTCCAGTTGAGAGAGAAACCTTGGACTTCATCGGCCTTTCCTGAGTGAAGGTAACCTCTTGTTGGTGCCTTAATTAGGACATTTTTATAGGCTTGTTTTAATTGGAACATTTTCATGGCCTTAGAACTGTAAACTAGCAACTTAATAAATTCCCTTTTTTAAAAGCCATTCCATTTCTGGTACATTGCATTCTGACAGCTAGCAAACTAGAACAATGTGCTTTTAGTCATTTGTATTTTCTTTTCGGAGAAATGTCAATTCATTTCCTTTGCCCATTTTATAATTGAGTTGTTTATACTTTTGTTGTTGAGTTGTATAATTTCTTTATTGCACAAGATATCAAACCTTTAACTGATATGTGGTTTCCAAAGTTTCTCCCATTGAGTTGGCTGCTTCTTCACTTTTTTGACAAAGTCTTTTGAGGCACAGGAGTTTTTGATTTTGAGGAGTTCCCATTTATTTTTTTTCTTTCATTGCTCGTGCTTTGGGTGTAAAGTTTAAAAAGCTACCTTCTATTACTAGATCTTAAAGATGTTTCCCTATATTTTCTTCTAAAAGTTTTATGGTACTAGTTCTTATATTTGATCCATTTTGAAATAACTTTTGTATAGAGTGTAAAGTAGGGGTTCTTGTTCATCTCTAGTTATTGATATCCAGCTCTCTCACGCTCATTTATTGAAAAGACTATTCTGTCCCAGTTCAATGAATTTGGGGGCCTTGTTGAAGATCAATTGGCCATAGATTTGGTGGTCTATCCCTGCACTCTCAATTCAGTTCCATTGAATAATATGTTTATCTTTGTGCCAATACCATGCTGTTTTGACTGCTGTGGCTTTATAATAAGTTTTAAAGTCAGGAAGTGTTAGTCCTCCCACTTTGCTCTTCTTTTTAAAGATATCTTTAGCTATTGAAGATTTCTACTTTAGTTGTAATTTTGAATGGAGTTATTTCCTTAATTGTCTCCTCAGTTAGGTCATTAGTTGTATGTAGAACATTACTGATTTGTGTATTTCAACCTTATATCCCACCACTTTGCAATTTGTTTATTAGCTCAAGTAGCTTTGACAGAGATTTTTCAGGATTTTCCAAGTATAAGATCATGTCATTCTGCAAATATGAAAGTTTGACTTCTTCCTTTCTCATTTGGATGGCTTTTATTCCTTTCTCCTGCCTGATTGCTCTAGTTAAAACGTTTAGTACATTATTAAATAATAGTGATGATAATGTGAGATAAGGCACTCTTATCTCGTTCCCAGTCTTAGGGGGAATGCTTTCAATCTCTCACCATTGAATATGATGCTGGCTATGGGTTTTTCATGTACATCCTTCAGCATATTGAGGGAGTTTCCTTTGATTCTTACCTTTTGAGGTGTTTTTATCAAAAAAGAATGCTGAATTTTGTTGAATGCTTTTTCAGCATCAATTGATATGGTCATATGATATTCCCTTTTGATTTATGTGCTGCATTATATTGATTGATTTTCTTATGTTGAACCACCCTTGTATTCCTGTTATAAACCCCACTTGGTCATGATGTATAATTCTTTTACTGTATAGTTGGATTTAATTTGCTAGCATTTTATTGAGAATTTTTGCATCTATGTTCATTAAGGAGATTGATCTGTAGTTTTCCTTTCTTGTAGCATCTTTATCCTGTTTTGATATTAGAGTGATGTTAGCTTCATAAAATGAATTAGGTAGTGTTTCTTTTTCCTCATTTTTTTGGGAAGAGTTTGAGTACCATTGGTGTTAGTTCTTTTTGAAATGTTTGTAAAATTCCCCTGTGAAGCCATCTGACCCTTGGCTTTTCTTTGTAGGAGGATTTTTGATGACTGGTTGAAACCATTTACTTGTAATTGGTTTGTTGAGATCTTCTATTTCCTCTCAAGTCAGTTTAGGCAGTTTGTCTTTCTAGGAATTTGCCCATCTCATCTCTTTAGTTTCTTGGCATATAGTTGTTCATAGTATCCTCTTAAGATTTTAAAAAATTTCTTTAGGATCCATGATAACAACTGCTTTTTTATTTTTCAGCCTAGCTAGGGGTCCATTAATTTTATTGATCTTCTCAAAGAAACAACTTTTGGTTTTGTTTATTCTTTCTATTTTTTCTGTTCTCTAGTTTGTTTATTCCTGCTTTAATCTTTGTTATTTCATCTCTTCTATTTGCTTTGGGGTTAGTTTGCTGTTCTTTCTCTAGTTTCCCTAGGTGAGGCTTAAATCCTCAATATTTGCTGTTCCTGTTTTTCAATATAGGCATTTAGGGCAATAAATTTACCTCTCAGTACCACTTTTGCCACATCCCATAAATTCTGAAATGTTTTATCCTCATTTTCAGTCATCTCCAGATATATACCTATTTCTCTAACAATTTCATCTTTGACCCAGTGATTGTTTAAGAGTGTTTTATTTGATCTCCATGTATTTGTGAGAGTTCTGGTTCTTTTGTGGTTATTAATTTCCAGCTTCATTCTGTCATGGTCAGAGAAAGTGAAATTTAATAATTTCAATCTTATGAAATTTATAAAGACCTGTTTTATGTCCCAGCGCATGATCTATCCTGGAAACTGTTCCATGAGCACTAGAGAAGTTTGTATATCCTGATGTTTTTGTTTGTTTGTTTGTTTGTTTTTTGCATAGGCAGGCACCAGAAATTGAACCTGGGTCTCCGGCATGGCAGGTGAGAACTCTGCCTGCTGAGCCACCATGGCCTGCCTTATCCTGATGTTTTGAGGTATAGCAATCTATATATCTGTCAGGTCCAATTCTTTATCACATTAAGTTCTCTATTTCCTTGTTAATCCTCTGTTTGGTTGTTCTATGTATATAAGAGAGTGGTGTATTAAAATTCCCCACTATTATTGTTGAAACATTTATTGCTCCCTTCAGTTTTGACAATGTTTGTCTCATGTACTTCGGAGCTCCTTGATTGGGAGCATAAACATTTATAATTGTTATTTCTTCTTGTGAATTGTACACTTTATTAATATGTAGTGTCCTTCCTTGTCTCTTATGACTTCTGTATATTTAAAGTCTATTTTATCGGATACTAGTATAGCTACCCCTGCTTTCTTTTGGTTACAGCTTGAATAGAAGATCTTTCTCCATCCTTCTACTTTCGATCTATTTATATCCTTGGGTCTAAGATAAGTCTCTTGTAAGCAGCATGTAGATGGATATTTTTAAATGTATTCTGCCAATCAGTATCTTTTAATTTGTGAGTTTAGTCTGTTAATGTTCAAAGTTGTGACTATAAAGGCAGTTCTTGAATCTATCATCTTATCCTTTTAGTTTTTATTTGTCTGATCTATAGATTATTTTTCCTCTCTTTTTTTATCCTTTAAGTTACCCTTACTGATACTCTTCAATTCTGTGTCCTCCTCCAGACTTCTCTCTCTTGTCTTTTTTTTCCTTTTTCAACAAGCAGAACTCCCTTTAGAATTTCTTGTAGGGTAGGTCTCTTGTTGACCAACTTTTCAGCCCTTGTTTGTCTGAGAAGATTTTAATCTCTCCCTCAATTTTGAAGGACGACTTTGCTAGATAAAGAATTCTTGGCTGGAAGTCTTTCTCATTCAGGATCTTAAATATATCATACCACTGCCTTCTTGCTTTCATGGTGCCTGCTGGGTGGTCCAAACTCAGTCTTTTGTGGTTTCCCTTGCATGTAGTGGATCATTTTTTTCTTGCTGCTTTCAGGACTTTCTGCTTCTCTTCAATATTTGATAGTCTGATTAGTATGTGTCTTGAAGTAGGCTTACTTGGATTTATTCTATTTGGGGTTAATTGGGTACTTTGACTTGCATAGTTATGCCTTTTATTATATTTGGAAGTTTTCCCCCGCTATTTCTTCAAATAACCTTCCTAGCCCTTTACTCTTCTCTTCTCCTTCTGGGACACGAATTATTCTTATATTTGTGCTCTTCATGTTGTCCATCATCTGCCTGACATCCTGATCCATTTTTTCCATCTTTCTTGCCATTTGTTCTTTTGTGCATTTAAGTTCAATCATCCTGTCTTCTAGTTCGATTATCCTTTCTTCCATCTCTTCTTTCTGCTGTTGTGTGTCTGCTGTTGTGTGTGTCTGCTGTTGTGTCTCTCTTTTCTGCTGCTCTGTGTCTTCTGTTGTTGTAGTATATTTTTCATTTGGTCTATAGTATCTTTCATCTCTGTGAGATCTGCTATTTTTCTATTTATTCTTTCAAATTCTTCTTTATGCTCCTCCAGTGTGTTGTTGATATCCTCTATATCATTATGAGCATCCTGGATTAGTTGTTCCAAATTCTGTGTCCCCTCTGGTGTTTTAATTTGGTTATTTGGTTTGGCCATGTCTGCTTGAATCTTGTGATTTTCTGTTGTGTTTGGGGCATTTGTTTATCTTGATGAAGTTATTTTGCTAGTTGATGTCCTTGGCTTGTCTAAGATTTTGTATTCATTTGGGTTTGTCTGGAAGGTCTTCTTTTTGCACTTAGTTTGTCAGTAACTATTTGCCAAACTAAGGCCCAGCTCTCTTGAAGGGGATGCAATTCTACTTGAGGTTTAGCAACAGATGGCACTCTTGAGCCACCTCTCCCCCTCAGCTCCACCTTTCCCCAACTGTGGCAGCCGCCTGAGCCAGATGGCACAGGGTGGGTCAGCTATTCTCAGAGCCTATCATGGTGGCTATTCTCATACCCATGGGGTGGCTACACTCTGTGCCTGTCGGGGTGGTTATTTGTGGCATCTGGTGGAGCGGCTAGTCCTTGTGGTTGGGACGGGGCTTCTCATTCCCTTTGGGACCCAGCCTCCCATGGTTATGGGGGATGGGTGCCAGCCTTTGCTGGGAAACTTACATTTCTACCAGAGATCTCAGCCTTTCATCCCTTCCAGACTGGTATAGGATGTGTGTGTGGCCACTGAGGGCCCAAACTGTTGTTCCATACAGTTCCTGGCTATTTACTAGAACTCTAGAGGACAAACTAAATTCCACACTTCACTATGCCACTGTCTTGCCCCACCTCCCTTTCTGTTTAGTTTTTAATCAGTTTAATTCACACACTGAACAATCCATCTTAAGTGTTCAATCAATAGCTCCTGGTGCAATCGCATAGTTATGCATTCACTGCCACAATCTATATGTGAACATTTCCACTTTTTCTACAAAGAATAAAGAGAAAGAAAATAAAAGGAGAAACAACAACAATGAAAATCCCATACCCCTCCCTTATACCCCCTCTTATTGACAACTTTGGTATATTGTCTTTGTTAACTTAATGAAAGAATATTACAATGCTACTGTTAACTATAGATCCTTCTTTGGATTATTGTATTTTTTCAATAAACTATCCCATTTTTAACACCTTGCAATGATGACAATCCATTTATTCTCCCTCATGTAAAAACTTTCTTCTATTTTCACATTTAATCACCATCATTGTCCACTCTAGGTTTTGTTAGTAAATCCCAGTTTTTACCCCAATCTTTCCTTCTGGTGTCATGCATGCGCCCAGCCTTCCACTTTCAATGATACTCACACTCAGCTGTGTTCATTATAGTTACAATATTGTGCTACCATCACACAATATCGTGCTATCCATTTCTGAATCATTACAGTCAGTCTTATTCAACATTCTATTCTACTTCAGTATCAATTGCCCGATCTCTACCCTCTTTCTATCTCCTGATAACCTGTGTTTTCAATGTTACCTCTCTGAGTTTGCTCATTATAGTTATTTCATATTATTGAGACCATACAGTATTTGTCCTTTTGTTTCTAGCTTATTTCACTCAACATAAGTTCCTTAAGGTTCAACCACATTGTTGCATGATTCATATCTTTTTTCCATAGCCACATAAAATTTCATTATATGTGCATACTACCATTTGTTTATATACCTGTCAGTTGATGGACATTTAAACTGTTTCCATGTATTGGCAGTTGTGAATAATGCTGCTCTGAACATTGGTGTGCAAACATCTGTTTGTGCCCTGCTTTCAGTTCTTCCAAGTATATACCTACTGACGGGTTTGCAGGATCATATGGTAACCCTCTACTTAGACTCCAGTGGAAAGACCACACTTCTCTCCCTCCATTGGGCCTGCACCATTCCACATTCCCACCAACAGTGAATAAGTATGTGTATTTCTCCACATCCTCTTCAGCACTTACAGTTTTCTGTTTGTTTTTGTTGTTGTTTTTTGGTAATGACCATTTAGTAGATGTGAGATGATATCTCATTGTGGTTATAATTTACATTTCCCTATTAGTTAGTGAAATTGAGCATCTTTCCATATGCTTTTGAGCCATTGGTATTTCCTCCTTGGTAAAGTGTCTATCCATGTGTTTTGCACATTTTTCAATTGTGTTGTCTTATTGTTGTTAACAGTGTGTTTTAATACATTGCAATTATCCTTGCTATCGCACAAATTGACTCCCTTCTGGTTAGTGAGAGACTATTTTAATTGACTTGTGAGTCATTTTAATTCCATCTTAATAGTCCTTCTGGCTACCTGAGAAGAAACACAAGATTCATCTTTTTTTTCCCCAGATTTGGAATTAGATGTTTCACGCTGGGATAGTCATTGTTTTTAAGATATTTTTGTGGAAAAAGTTATAAATATGTGTTGTTTTTAAATAAGATATAGCATGGGGTTTTTATTAACCTTCTGTGCTGGTTTGAAGCTTATATATAAACCAGAAAAGCCATGTCCTTTAATCCTCATTCAATATTGCTGGATAGGATCTTTTTATTGTTTCCATGGAGATGTGACTTACCCAATGGTGGGTGGTAACTTTTGATCAGATGGTTTCCATGGAGATGTGTCTCCACCCATTCAAGGTGGAGTTGCTTACTAGAGCTCTTTGAGAGGGAACTGAATTATCAGCCAGGGAGCCTGAATTTGGAAAAAGGAAAAGATGCAGAAGCCACCAGAACCAACAGAGGCCACGCAGCCAGAGACCTTTGGAGATGAAGAAGGAAAATGTCTCCTAGGGAGCTTCATGAAACAAGAAGAGAAAGCTAGCAGACATCTCAGCCCTCCCAGCTGAGAGAGAAACGCTGAACTTCATGTGCCTTTCTTGAGAGAAGGTAACTTGTTGGTACCTCAATCTGGACACCATCATGGCCTTAGAACTGTAAACTTGCAACTTAGTAAGTCCCATTTTTTAAAAGCTGTTCTGTTTCTGGTATATCGCATGCCAGCAGCTTTCAAACTAGAACATCTTCCAATTCAAATTCAGGGCTACAGTGTTTTAGGAAACTCATCTGTAACATCTTTACATCCTTTCTCCCTGGCTGACAATTCAGGCTCTTGTAGCACCAGTGTTATTACTTATTTGCTTTATCTGACTATACATACCCAAAAGGTTCAGAATAACAACACAAACACTGCCACCAACAGTATGTATACTAAAAATACTTTTTGCAATATATTTTCCCTGGGTAAAAAATTCTAGGTTTGCATATTTTACTTTCAGAGCTTTGAAGATGTTGCCTCATTGTCTTGTAGTTCACTTCATTTCCAATGAGAAATGTACTGCTATCTTTATTTTTATCCTTATTTATATAATGTGCCTTATTTAAGAAGTTCTCTTTATTTTAAGCAATTTGATTGTGACATACTTTGCGGTAGTTTGCAATTTCTTGTGCTTGGACTTATTGAACTTCTCAAATCTGTGGGTTTTATGCTTTTCATCAAATTTGGAAAATTTTCAGTCATTATTTCTCCAAATACTTTTCTTCCTCCCTCACCATCTCCTTCAAGAACTCCAAAATAATATATATAATTGGCCATTTGAGGTTGTTGTAGAACTCACTGATGCTCTTTTAATTTTTTAAAATTCACTTTTTGCTCTGTGTTTCATTTGAGATCATTTCTATTGCTATGCTTTTGAGTTACCAATCTTTTCTTCTGAGGAATCTAATCTTCTATTAATCCCATCCAGTGTATTTTTCATCCCGGATATTGTAGTTTTCATCTCTAGAAGTTTAATTTGGGTCTCTTTAAGTCTTTTGTGTTTCTACTTCAGATATTTAATCTTTCCTCAAGTTTTTTAGATATATGGAATCCAGTCATAAGAATTGTTTAATGTCCTTGTATGCTTATTATCATCTGTGCCAATTTTGGGCCAACTTCAACTGACTGACTTTCTCTTAATTATGGATCATATTTCTCTCTTCTCTGCACACCTGTAAGTTTTTTTTGTTTTTTTTTTTTTAAACATGGGCAGGTACCGGGAATCGAACCCGGGTCCTCGGGCATGGCAGGCAAGCATTCTTACCTGCTGAGCCACCATGGCCCGCCCACCTGTAAGTTTTGATTGGCTACCACATATGGGGCATTTTCCAGTTCTGGGTGCTAGATATTTCCATATTCCTGAAAACTGTTCTTTTTTTTAACATGTTAATACGATGTATATTTATTTTCCTTAGGATCTAAATTATTGTTAACAGTTTTAAAAACATTTTTATTGAGAAACATCCATACATGTACAGTCCAACCATATCATCCAGTCACTGGCTTACAATATCATCGCACAGCTGTCCCTCCCTCCCACTGACCCACAGTATTTCAATCTACCCAATTTCCAACCCCTCATCTCCCCCTATTATTTATTTGTTTTTATCTTTATTTTTTGGTTGTTCATCTATCTATACCCTGCATAAAAGGAGCATCAGACACAGAGTTTACATAAACACAAGTCACATTGTAAACTGTGTAGTTATACAGTGTTCTTCAAGAATCAAGGCCACTGACACAGTTCAACAGTTTCATGAACTTCCCTCCAGCCACTCCAACACACCATAACTGAAAAGGAATATGTATATAATGTATAAGAACAACCTTCAGGATAACCTCCTAACTCCGTTTGAAATCTTTCAGCCATGGAGATTTTATTTTGCCTCATTTCCTTCTTTTCCCTTTTGGTCAAGAAGGCTTTCTCATTCTCATGATGCTGGGTCTTGGCTCATACCCAGGAATCAGGTTGCATGCTGTCCAGGAGATTTATACCCCTGGGAGTCATGTCCCACGTAGGAGGGGAGGGCAGTGAGTTCACCTGCTAAGATGGCTTAAAGAGAGAGGCCACATCCGAGCAACAAAAGGGGCTCTCTGGGGGTGACTTTCAGGCGTAATTATAAGTAGGTTTAACCTCTTTTTTGCAGGAATAAGCTTATAGGGGTGAACCCCAAGATTGAGGGCTCAGCCTATTGAATTGGTTGTCCCCACTGCTTGTGAGAGTATCAGGAATTTCCCAGACGGGGAAATTTAATATTTCCTCTTTTCTCTCCAGCCCCCCGAAGGGGATTTTGCAAATACTTCTTTTACTCTGGGATGTATTGGGACATCACACTAAACTGTACTAACCAGCAAGATCTCATGCCCTATTCAAGATTCCATGTAATTATGGTGTTACTGACCATGTAAGTTAAATTAGATAATGTGCTACCAAAAATATAAATTTTAACCAAATAAATATCTCTCCTTTTGATCTTGCAGAGGTTGATGTTTGAAAATATGGGCCATATCATCCTTTACCTAGTATTCTGTTTTACCTTAATCCTATCCAGATCAGGTTCACTCATATTTCTAGACAAAGTCTGATGACTTTCTCAATTTTTTTTAACAGCTACTGACTTTCAGAGCTTCAGAACGCTAACTCTAAGTCACATAAATACCTGAAGTTTCAGCGAATGACCAGATTATATACAAATAACTTAGTATCTCAGAACTAAAAATGTTCTTGAACTTCATTCTGTGAGGGGGTCAAGGTTCTTGGGAACAGTTTGATCTTTTTAAGCCTTGCTTTTAGGCTTTGATAGGAAAGACGAGAGTAGTGTTCAATCTAGGGCTAATTTTGCCTCACTATTGAAGCAAAACTCCTTCTGAGTACATGCTTCCACATGTGCGAATTACAAGATTTTCCATTCAGGCTGAAGGGAGCACGCAGTGTCCTCATTCCGCTGTGAGACCCCAGGATTGCCACCTCTTATCCTGTAGGGTCCACCTCCCCCCGTGCTGTACCCAGCCTTAGCTTCTAAGTTGCACATACTGGCGAGGACTTAGCTGGATTCTCCCGGGCCTCTCATTCTGTGATGCCTGATCCCCTCTGGAACTCTGCCCTGCGAACTCTAGCTGCCTTGGCTTTGGAATAACTGCCCCCCAAAGAGGGCTTCATCCAAACCCCTGGAACCTGGGATGTGTTACTTTACATGGCAAAAGAAATTTTATAGATGTGATTAAGATAAAGACCTTGAGATGGGGATATTGTCCTGGATTATCAGGGTGGACCTAACATACTCACCCAGGTCCTTATAAATGGGAGGCAGGAGGGCTGTGATAGAGAGAGAGGGATTAGAAGATGCCAGACTGCTGGCTTTGAAGATGGCAGAAGGGGCCAATGACCAAGGAACTCAGGAGGTCTCTCCTGAAAAGACAAGGAAACAGATATTTCCCCTAGAGTCTCTGGAAGCAACATAGACCTATTGACTCAGTTCTGATATCTGACCTCTAGAATTGTAAGATAAATTTCCCTGGTTTGAACCACTAAGTTTCTGGCTTTCTGTTACAGCAGCTGTAGGGAATGAGTACAGCTTCCTTGGACTCCCAGCTCTATCACCTCAACCCAAAGGGATAGCTGAGCTCTACCAAGGTTTTTCCTCCCAGGCAGTGATCCAGGCAGGTGGAGGCTCACCTCGTTTGTTTCCCATCTCTCAGGGATTTCTGTCTCTAGGCATCCAAATTTTTACAGCCATGACATCTGATATATTTCCCAGTGTTTTAGTTGTTTCAAATGAGAGGGAGAATCTGGCCCCTGTAACTCTATCATGTCCAGAAGTGCAACGCCAGGTGCTGTGGCTATGCCTCCAATTCAATGCACAGCATATTAATTTTTCACATTCTGCTTTCAATGTTGAGGGTTCTTTTTAATTTAATTTGGCTTTATAAGGTTGTAAAGTATTTAAATAGCTTATTTTATTTCATAGGTTATTTTTGCTTGTGTAAGATAACTTTTTGAATGCCAAAAAGCTATTTATTTCTTATTATATGCCTAAATACCTAGATGTAAAAAGAATAAATTCAGATTTGTGCTAAAATCTGAATTTATAAACAAAGACTATCCCTTTAGATGTTTGCTATCATTACAGTTATTTGGAAATACAACTTTCTGAAAGTCTTGGATTGCCCATGCATACAATATTACCACTTAAGTAATTTAGTAATAGCAGATTATACTCTCATTCCCAGAAACCAATCTTGAAATTATTATTTTTTATCCCTAATGTCCTTCCTCCAACATCTGGTTGGTTAGTTTATCTCTCCTTTGTCTTCCCCTTCTACCTGTATGTGCCCCAGAATGAGTCTGCCATTTTGTTGAAATTATCAAGTGTGTCAGGCACCTGATCGTGTCCTTGACTGAGACACTAGATGGGCAGACACACTCACCTCAGTTAAAGCAATTCACCTACTTGTGAGTGTGGCAAAGCCATCTTGGTTTGGGCATCAGGGACCTGCATGGGAAATATAAAGCATGCGAATACCTGGCTCGTTTCTATATCTTGATACCAAGATTTACCTATAGTTAAATTGAGAAGGATGATATTAAATTACATGATGGGGTGGGGGAATAAATAAAGTCTGATTTAGAGGCAAACAGAGGCCCTAATCTCTAAGTGATTTCAAAAGTCAAATTGTTGTAATAATTAATCCTCATCAGTATTCCTCTACTCCACGTAGTTTTTAAAAAAATTTTTTTTTGGAGTTTTCTAGTAAAACACATATACGCCTGGCTTTATGTTCCATCTCACTTTTTCGGAGGATGCATAGGACTCTCTTGAAGGTGCTAGGTCTGTTGTGTGTCAAGGAGGATAAAGAGTTAATGGCATTTTCAGGCACTTAGAAGGTTAAAATGCCCTTAGCAACGTTCAATTGCTCAATCTATAGCAAAAGGCAGAAAGAAGTTAAACGCATTACTGCAGGTGACATAAGAGAATTTGTTTGCTGTTCACATAAAATAGGGGCTCTTCATCTGTGCTCTGGAAAGAAATAAAGAAGACCGATATTGTCTTTGGAAAAGAATAGAAAAAAGGGGTTGCAGCCACTCTAACAACTCTGGTGGACACATTTAGCCTTAAAAGTATGTCAGCTTGTGTTCCCACATGCTCTACGCACGCCGCTTGGTGCTCCCCGCACAAGGCACTGCGTTTATAGTCCGATGGAATCCGCAGGAATGAGCTGTTCGTGTTCTTGTCTCATGTAGTTCAGACTCTCATCTTGTTTAAAAGTCAAAGTCAGCCCCTCATGGCACCAAAACTAATCTTTGATCTATGCAACTCTTAACTGATGCTGAGATGCATGATATTAATTTCTTTCTTGCATGCGTTTTAATGTTCTTGGGAATTTACTTGACAAATTGTTCTAAGTGTAATTTTCCACCAATTAGCTAAAACTTTCTGTGAGCTATTGGATCAGTGCACATACATTGTTTTTTGCAAGATTTCACTAAATATTGGCAAATATTATTTTGAATGAACATTAAAAAATACACATTTAACCTTTTATATTTTCAATCTGGAAAAAACTCAAGATGAGTACTTCCTTTTTGCTTTAAACCCATATTTGAAACTGTTCATTAGCTTTTTTGTGTTTTTCTGCCCCATGATGCATGCACTAAAAAAAAGATAAGCACCCTAATTTCATTTTCACTGAAATATCCACAAGCTACTGGCATCATCTTGGACCCAGGTTACTTTGGCTATAAAAACAGAATTTATTATAAATTGTATACACATCTTTTCAGTGTTAAACAGCTTATTTGTTATTGCTGAAAAATTATGCTTTTGGAATTTCTGGATTCTGATATTTACAGTATAATACTGAGGTTAGTGTTCTATAAGGAAAGGAATACTGAGAGTTCAGAGTTGAACCGTAAATATTATTGGATGATCAGGATTTAGGTGGAAAGCTAAAGAGTAAAATACCAATTGGTGTGCTTAAGGGGAAGTAGTAAGATACCAAAGTCATTTTCCCCCTGCACAAGGATAGGCCCCTCATTTGGCTCACTGCCCCCAGACCCATCCACGTGGGTCTGATGTGTCTGTGTGCACTTGCTCAAAGCGTGCTCGGGCCCAACAGCAGTATTTTTATGACAATTCATCTACCATAATTTTGAGTTCCTTTCTGCTAGTTTTCTTTTCCCAGTGATTTCCTCCCATGTCCTTTTTGAAGGATTATTTCAATTACATACTGACTTTATATTGAGTTCATAGGTAAAAGGAGATACTCACTTCTGTGAAAAAGGGGGAGACAGGTTTAAATAAATAAATACTTAATTTAAATTAATAGCCAAGAAAGCGTCCTACTCCTGAGAAAGTTTTTCTTCCATCCATATTGGGATTTTGTTGTTGTCCAGTCTAATAACACATAATAGCCAGGGGAGGATAAGAATGAGAACTTTTCTACCTTATCATAAGAACAAAGACTGCCCTATTTAATTTCACATAATTGACTTATTAAGTCACCTGTTTTGCTCTTGAATTGTGCTGGGATGGGAGAACTAGGGCTGCTTAATGCTAAGGTGCCTGGACACAGAATAGAAAAAGCCGGCATCCCACTTTTGTAGCTGTGCTAAGGTGGCCTCCCACTGAAGGGCTTGCTGCCCAGGACAGGGAGAGTGGATTTGGACACCCCCTGCCCCTGCCCTGGACATCCCTCTACAGGACAGCCTGCAAAACCCGCATGGCAGAAGACCAGTTGTAGTCCAGAGTCACAGATGGGACAGCATAGACGTTTTCTTGTTCTATTTTTATGGCTCCAATTTACCACATTTTAAATCCATCTATGTACTGACTTAGAATGTTCTTCATTGCTAGGATTTTATTATTTCCTTTTTTTCTCTTCCTCTTCTACTTTCACCAGTGTCCCCTCTTCTGTGTTGTCGTCAGCGATTGCCATCTTGAGTCTGACCCCAGAGAATTGCAGACAAGAATGGAAGTGCCATCAGATGGTGACCCAAGGGGTGTGAAGGAAACTACACCTATTAGTCACAC
>PVIY010007084.1:0-28843 GCA_004026745.1 Myrmecophaga tridactyla
TTCATTGTTCACTAGTATTTAAATCTTATCAATTCATTTTAACATTTGTTCCCCCTATTATTTATTTATTTTTAATCCATATTTTTTATTCATCTGTCAATATCATAGATAAAAGGATTATCAGACACAAGGTTTTCACAATCACAGAGTCACATTGCAAAAGCTATATCATTATACATTAATCTTCAAGAAACATGGCTACTGGAAGATTGCTGTACAATTTCAGGCACTTCCCTCTAGCCTCTCTAATATACCTTAAACTAAAAAGGGGCTATCTATAAAATGCTTAAGAATAACCTCTGGGATAACCTCTCGAATCTGTTTGAAATCTCTCAGTCACTGACATTTTATTTTGTCTCATTTCTCTCTTCCCCCTTTCAGTCAAGAAGGTTTTTCCAATCCCTTGATGCTAAAGTCCCAGCTCATTCTGGGATTTCTGTCCCACATTGCCTGGGAGGTTTACACCCCTGGGAGTCATGCCCCATGTAGAGAGGGAGAGGGCAGTGAGTTTGCTTGTCGTGTTGGCTGAGAGAGAGATAGGCCACATCTAAGCAACAAAAGAGGTTCTTTGGGGGGTGACTCTTAGGCCTAATTTTAAGTTTCATATGAACAAACCCCAAGATTGAGGGCTTGGGCTATTGATTTGGTTGTCTCCACTGCTTGCGAGAATATCAGGGATTCTCCAAACGGGAAAGTAGAATTTTCCCCCATTCTCACCATTCCCCCAAGGGGACTTTGCATATACATTTTTATTCACAGTTCAAATCACTATGGGATTTATCAGGGCATCACTGTGGACAGACCTATAAAATCTCATGACCTATTCAATGTTCCATGTACTTATGATGTTCTATTAAACTGTTCATATAAGTTGTATTAAGAAATTCACTAGTCAAAATATAAATTTTATCCCAAATAAACATTTTTTGCTTTAATCTCACACATAAGTTACAGTTTTAAAACATGAATTACCATCTATTTTCAACAATCTGCAATATTGACATTCACTTATTCTTCCTCATGCAAAAACATTTTTTAATTTGTAGATTTAGTCACTTTCATTGTACACTCTAGGCATTCCTAGATTATACCATCTCAGTCTTTATGGTCTATCTTTCCTTCTGAATTCATTTGTGCCCCCAGCCCTCCTCCCTCTATCATTCTCACATTCAGCTTCATTCAATGTACTAACATTATTGTGTTACAATTTTTAGTATTGTGCTATCCATTTCTGAATTTTTACAATCAGTCCTGTTCCACAATCTGAATCCCTTCAGCTCCAATTACCCCAAATCTACCCTATTTCTATCTCTTGCTAGCCTCTGTTCTTAACAGAAATTCTCCAAGTTCATTCATTAATGTCAGTTCATATCAGTGATACCTTACAGCATTTGTCCTTTTGTTTCTAGCTAATCTCACCCAGCATAATGTCCTCAAAGTCCAGCAGTTGTCACATGCTTCATGACTTTATTTTGCCTTACAGCAGCATAATATTCCATCATATGTATATATCACAGCTTGATTAAGCACTCTTCTGTTGATGGATAGTTGGGCTGTTTTCATCTCTTGGCAATTGTAAATAATGCTGCTATAAGCACTGGTGTGAAAATGTCCATTTGTGTTCTTGCCCCCATGTCCTCTGTCCCATTACCTAGTAATGGGATTTTTGGATCATATGGCAATTCTATACTTAGCTTCCTGAGGAACCGCCAAACCACCCTCCACAGCAGTTGTACAATTTTGCATTCCCACCAACAGTGGATAAATGTGCCTCTTTCTCCACATCCTCTCCGGCACTTGTCATTTTCTGTTTTATTGATAATGGCCATTCTGGTGGGTGTGAGATGATATCTCATTGTGGTTTTTATTTGCATCTTTCCATAATAGCCAAGGAAATTGAACATCTTTTCATGTGCCTTTTAGCCATCTGTATTTCCTCTTCTGAAAAGTGTCTGTTCATGTCTTTTGCCCATTTTGTAACTGGGTTGTTTGTCTTTTTGTTATTGAATTGAACAATCTCTTTATATATTCTGGATACTAGACCCTTATCTGATGTATCATTTTCAAATATTGTGTAGGTTGTCTTTTTACTTTCTTGACAAAGTTCTTTGATGCAAAAAGTGTTTAATTTTGAAGAGTTCCCATTCCTCTATTTCTTTCTTCAATGCTCATGTGTTGGGTGTAAGATCTAGGAAACTGCCTCCTATTCTAAGATTTATAAGATATTTCCCAAAATTTTCTTCTAAAAGTTTTATGGTCTTAGATCTAATGTTTAGGTCTTTGATCCATTTTGAGTTAATTTTTGTATAGGGTGTGAGATACAGACCTTCTTTCATTCTTCTACATGTGGCTATCCAGTTCTCCAGACACCATTTAATGAAGAAACTAATTCTGTCCCATGTGAGTTGGCTTGACAGCCTTATCAAAGATCAATTGTCCATAGATGAGAGGGTCTATATCTAAACACTCTATGTGATTCCATTGGTCAGTATATCTATCCCCATGCCAGTACCATGCTGTTTTGACCACTATAGCTTTGTAATACACCTTAAAGTCTTAAAGTGTGAGACCTCTGGCTTCATTTTTCTTTCTCAGGATATTTTTAACTATTCAGGGCACACTGCCCTTCCAGATAAATTTGGTTATTTCTATTTCTGCAAAGTAAGCTTTTGGGATTTGAATTGGTATCGCATTGAATCTGTAAATCAATTTAGGTAGACCTGGAATCTTAACTATATATAGTCTTCCAATCCATGAAAACAGTATGCCTTTCCATTTCTTTAGGTCTTCTGTGATTTCTTTTAGCAATTTATTGTAGTTCTCTTTGTATAGGCCTTTTGTATCCTTAGTTAAATTTATTCCTAAATATGTTAGTCTTTTGGTTGCAATTGTAAAAATCAAATTTTGTTGATTTCCCCCTCAGATTGCTCATTACTAGTGTATAGAAACACTACAGATTTTTAAGTGTTGACCTTGTAACTTACCAATTTGCTGTACTCATTATTAGTTATAGTCGTTTTGCTGTGGATTTTTGGAGGTTTTCAACATATAGTATCATATCACAAACAGTGAGAGTTTTACTTCTTCCTTTCAATTTTGATGGTTTTGTATTTCTTTCTCTTACCTAATTGCTCTGGCTAGAACTTAGAACACAATGTTGACTAACAATGGTGACAGTGAACATCCTTGTCTTGTTCCTAATCTTAGAGGTAAAGTTTTCAGTTTTTCACCATTAAGGATGATGTTAGCTGTGGGTTTTTCTTATATTTCTTTTATCATGTTGAGGAAGTTCCCTTCTATTCCTATCCTTTGAAGTGTTTTCAACAAAAAACGATGTTGAATTTTGTCAAATGCCTTTTCTGCATCAATAGAGATGACCATGTAGTTTTTATGCCTTGATTTGTTAATATAATGCGTTACATTAATTGATTTTCTATGTTGAACCATTCTTGCATATCTGGGATGAATCCTACTTGGTCATAGTGTATAATTATTTTAATATGCTTCTGGATTCAATTTGCAAGAATTTTATTAAGGATCTTTGCATCTGTATTCATTATAGAGATTGGCCTGTAATTTTACTTTCTTGTAGTATCTTTGTCTGGCTCTGGTATGAGGGTTATGTTGGCTTCATAGAAATGAGTTAGGTAGCTTTCCTTCCTCTTCAATTTTTTTGAAGAGTTTGAGTAGGATTGGTACTAATTCTTTCTTGAATGTTTGGTAGAATTCACATGTGACGCCATCTGGTCTTGGATTTTTCTTTTTTGCGAGCTTCGTAATGACTAATTCAGTTTCTTTACTTGTGACTGGTTTGTTGATATCATCTATTTCTTCTCAAGTCAGTGCTGGTTGTTAATGCCTTTCTAGGAAGTTGTCCACTTCATCTACATTGTCTAGTTTATTAGCATAAAGTTGTTCATAGTATCCTTTCATTACCTCCTTTATTTCTGCATGGTCAGTGCTTATGTTTCCTCTTACATTGCTGATTTTATTTATTGGCATCCTCTCTCTTCTTCTTTTTTGTCAACCTTGCTAAGTATCCATCAATCTTATTGATTTTCTCATAGAACCAACTTCTGGTTTTGTTGATTGTCTCAATGTTTTCACGTTCTCAATTTCACTTACTTCTGCTCTGATCTTCATTATTTCTTTCCTCTTGCTTGCTTTGGGGTTAGTTTGCTGTTCTTTCTCTAGTTCTTCCAAGTGAACAGTTAATTCCTTGATTTTTGCTCTTTCTTCTCTTTTAGGGCAGTAAATTTCCCTCCTAGCACT
The DNA here is from genome assembly GCA_004026745.1 of Myrmecophaga tridactyla. Lineage (NCBI taxonomy): Eukaryota > Metazoa > Chordata > Mammalia > Pilosa > Myrmecophagidae > Myrmecophaga > Myrmecophaga tridactyla. Next base: position 4,273 of record PVIY010007084.1, read on the forward strand.
GCCTTTGTTGCATCTCATAAATTTTAATAGGTTGTGTTTTCTTTTTCATTTGCCTGTAGATATTTACTGATTTCTCTTGTAATTTCTTCCTTGACCCACTGGTTCTTTAAGAGTGTATTGCTGAGCCTCCATATATTTGTGAATTTTCTGGTGCTCTGCCTATTATTGATTTCCAACTTCATTCTTTATGATCTGAGAAAGTGTTTTGTCTGATTTCAATCTTTTTAAATTTATTGAGACTTGCTTTGTAACCCAGCATAGAGTCTATCCTTGAGAATGATCCATGAACACTTGAGAAAAAAGTTATATCCTGCTATTGTGGAGGGTAATGTTCTATAAATGTCTGCTAAGTCTAGTTCATTTATTGTATCATTCAAATTCTCTGTTTCTTTATTGATCCTCTGTCTAGATGTTCTGTCCATTGGTGAAAGCGGAGAATTGAAGTCTCCAGCTATTATGGTAGATGTGTCTATTTCTCTTTTCAGTGTTTGCCTCATGTATTTTGGAGCACTCTGGCTTGGTGCATAGATATTCATGACTGTTATGTCTTCTTGTTGAACTGTTCCTTTTATTAATACATAGTGTCCTTTTAAACTATGGATTTTTAGTCAGGCATCCATGGACCCCCTTGGAAATCCAAGATCGAACATCAAAGGATCTGTGAAATTATATTTGAAGTCTTGGGTATGAATGTATATATGTATATTTTTAAGGGAGAGCATTCATAGGTAAATCAGATTCTTAATAGGGTTCAAAGGAAAAGTAAAATAGGACAATTTTCTATGCTATGTTTTATCAGAAGGCAAAACTGGAAAAAATTGGTGTAAGGTATGGGTTGCAACAGTTGGCTTAATATTAGGAACAATTTACCCACAATTTTTGCACTTAAAAGTGAAATAAGCTGTCTTACAATGGAGTGAATACCCATCAGGTAAAGACTTTAGATGACCATGTGAGAAGATTCTTGTATTAGATAGGAGTTTTGATCTCATCACAACAAAATACCCTTGAATTCAAAGATTCTGTGATCCTTGAGCTGCTGTGAGCCATTCTAAATTTTCTCTAAGGCTTTCAGTCATATATAAAGTAGAACTAGTCATGTGTTCACCCATCTAGCATCCATGATATGTCACACTGCTAAAATGCTAAGGCAAAACCTTAGAATCATGCCTTCTGCAAACAGGGATAATTTTACTTCTTGCTTTCCAATTATTATGATTTTTCTTGCTTTCTCTTATCTGAATCTTTGGCTAGAACTTCCAGTACAATGTTCAATAACAATGGTGATAATGGGCATCCTTGTCTTGTTTCTTATCTTAGGGGGAAAGCTTTCACACCTTTGAGTGTGATATTTGCTGTGGGTTTTTCATAAATGTCCTTTATCATGTAGAGAAATTTCCCTTCTAGTCCTAGTTTTCTGAATGTTTTTATCATGAAAGGATGCTGGATTTTGTCAAACACTTTCTCTGAATCAATTGAGATTAATTTTTCTTTGTTCTATTAATATGGGGTATTACAATGATTGATTTTCTTATGTTAAACTATCCTTGAATTCCTGAAATAAATTCTGCTTGATCATGGTGCATAATACTTTTAATTTACTGTCGGATTGGGTTTGCCAGTATTTTATTGATAACCTATAATATGACATGATTCTCTATATAGTATATATAGAAAATCAAAAAAAAAAATCCACCTGAAAGATACTAGAACTAATTAACGAATTCAACAAAGTTGCAGGATACAAGATACACAGAAATCAGCTGAATTTCTATACACTAGTTACAAATAATCTAAAAGGAAATCAAGAAAACAATTATATTTACAATAGCATTTAAAAGAGTGAGAATATTTAAGAATAAGTATAACCAAGGAGGTGAAAGACTTGTTTGCTAATAAAACATTGCTGAAAGAAATTAAAGAAAACCTAAATAAATGGAAAGGCATCCCATGTTCATGGATTGGAAGACATTATTATTGAGATGCCAATACTCCCTAAAGTGTTCTACAAATTCCAGCAGCCTTTCTTTGCAGAAATGGAAAAGCTGACCCTCAAATTCATATGGAATTGCAAGTGGTCCTGAATAACCAAAATACTCTTAAGATGAACAAAATTGGAGGACTCACATTTCCTGACTTCAAAACTTACAACCAAGCAATGGTAGTGTAATTAAACAGTATGGTACTGACCTAAGGATACACATATAGAGCAATAGATTAAAATTGAGAGTCTGGAGATAAATCCACACATCTCCGGCCAGTTAATTTTTGATAAGGGTGCTAAGTCCATTCAACAGAAAAATAATAGGCTCTTTAACAAATGGTGCTGAAACAACTGGAAATCCACTCTTACTGCTCACCATATACACAAATTAATTAAAAATGGATCAATTATCTAAACATAAGTGTCAATACTATAAAACTCTTACAAGAATATATAGGGAAATTTCTTCAGGACCTTGTGGTAGGCAAAGGATTTTTAGATTTTCCACTAAAGCACAAGCAACAAAACAAAAAGTAAATAAAATGGACTTAATCAAAATTTAAAGTTTTGAGCATCAAAAGACGTTATCAAGAAAGTGAAAAAAAACTATAAAATAAGAGAAAATATTTGGAAACCATATATCTGATAAAAGTTTAATATCCAGAATATGTAAAGAGCACTTATAACTCAACAACAAAAAGACAACCTAACTTAAAAATGGGACAAGGATCTGAATATGCATTTCTCCAAAGAAGGTATTCAAATGATCAATAAATATATGAAAAGATGCTTGTTTTAAATTGCAAGCTTCCAGAATGCAATATACCAGACACGGGATGTCTTTTAAAAGGGGAATTTATTAAGTTGCAAGTTTGCAGTTCTAAGGCTTTGAAAATGTCCAAATTAAGGCATCCAGAGAAAGGTACCTTTATCCCAACGAAAGGGCCACTGGAGTTTGGGTTTCTCTCTCAACTGGGAGGGCATTTGGCTATGCCTGCTAGCTTTCTTTCCTCATTTCATAAGGCTTCCCTGGGGACATTTTTCTCTGCATTTCCAAAGGTCTCTGGCTCTGTTGGCTCTAAAACTTTTCCCAGAATGGTTCCCTCTTAAAGGGTTCCAGTAAGCAACTCTACCTTGAATGAGTGAAGACACAGCTCCATGGGAACCATATAATCAAAAGTTACCACCTACAATTGGGTGGGTCACACCTCCATGGAAACCATCAAAAAGATCCCACCTAGCAATACTGAATGAAGATTAGAGAGCATGGCTTTTCTGGAGTACCTAATAGCTTCAAACTGGGACAGTTCTCTTTATCATTAGTCATTAAAGAATGCAAATTAAAATGCAGGAATATATCACTCATACCCACTAGGATGACTATCATTTTTAAAAAGGAAAATAAGTTTTGGCAAGGATGTGGAGAAATAGGAAACTTCAAACATTGTTGGTCAGAATGTAAAATGGTATAATCACTGTGGAAACAGTTCAGTGGTTCCTCAGAAAATAAAACATAAAATTACCATATAACTTGGTGATCCCACTTCTGGATATATACCCAAAAGAACTGAAAGCAGGAACCTGGACAGATGTTTGTACACCACCATTCATTGCATTGTTGTTCACAATAGCCAAAGGAGGAAGCAACCCAAGTGTCCATCAACAAATGAATGGATAAACAAAGTATGCTTTATCCATACAATGAAATATTATTGACTCATAAAAAGAAATGAGGTGCTGGTACATGTTACAACATGGGAGAAGCTTGAAGACATCATATTGAATGAAATAGGCCAAGACACAAATGGACAAGTATGGTATGATTTCTCTTACATGAAGTACTCAGAATAAGTAAATTTATAAGGACGAAAAACAGGATAGTGGTTGCCAAGAGTAAGGGTAGGGAGGGAATGGGGAGTTATTATTAAGTGAAGATGAGTTTTGGTTTGGGTTGATGAAAATAGTCTGGAAATGGAAAGTGGTAAATGTTACGTAGTTTTGTCAATATACTTATGCCAAAGAATTGTCCACCTAGGATGATTAAAATTATTTTTATGTTATGTATATTCTACTACAATTAAAAATGAACAAACAAAAAGGTTTTAAAACCTTAGGAAGTATTTTCAGTACAGGAATTGTTATTTCCACTCTGATTAGAGGGAGAATAGCCCGGATATTTTACGATAAAACAGTGAGATTTGAGGAGTGGATAATTTCTTGTGGAAGGGTTCAGAGAGATAAGTCAAGACAGTTTAAAATCCATCATGACAGTTTCACAAACTGAAAGCCTGTAACTAGATCTAAATGACTTATCCATAGCCAGGGAGAAAAAAAAGTAAAAACATTTTAGGAGTCACTGACGTCATTATTGATTGCAACAATACATTTTAAAATCACTTCATTACAAAACATTTTATTATTGTTCTCTTACTCCCCATTACATTTTTTCTCCAAATATGATTGTCCTAATTCCTTCAGCAGAGCAAGGTTAGGGTTAAAAGAGAGATTCCTGGGTCTTAGCCCAGTCAGACTGAACCAGAATTTCCAAGTGGCTCCTTATGCATTCTTAAGTATGACAATCACTGTTTTATTGACTCACTGTTCACCTTCCCAGGTTAATCAACCACGACTCACCTAACCTCTTATTATAGATGAGGCCATTTTGGTCTTTCTTAGAGTGGCCTGAACACATAAAAACATACCTTAAATAGAAGATACTCAGAAGCACTTCTGCTGCTTCACAGCAATCATTCCAAATGAACACCAGTAGTTCGGTGATCCTTTCTACCAAAGGTGAGTTCCAGATCCCTTCTTGACAGTTATTGTTGCCCCCACTCATCAAGGCACTCACTTATCAATGTCCCCCAATTCCACTGCACTAAAACCAACTTTCTTAAAGAACTTTGTCCCCAGAGGATTTTAAGTTTATTGCAATGCTATCAAAACGTTTATCAAGCAACACAACTAGCAAGCAGATAACTAAGACTATAATTCAAACCTACCAATTTCCAAAGGAATAGAAGTGGCTTCTCAAGCACTTATTTATTGTTTTTTAATTGTGAAATATGACATATATACAAAAAAGCAATAAATTTCAAAGTACATTGTAACAAGTAGTTATAGAACAGATTTTAGAGTTAATATTAGTCACAGTTCCATAATTTTAAGTCTTTCCTTCTACCTGCTCAAGACACTGGAGATTAAAAGAAATATCAATAATGTGATTCAGCAGCCATACTCATTTGTTAAATCTTATCTTTTCTGTTATAACTCATCCTCCTCCTTTGATCCTTCTCCCAATCTTTAAGAGTATTTAGACTATGCCCATTCTAACTTTTTCATGTTGGAAAGGGTTACGGATAATATGGAATAAGGGGAGGAACTAGTTGATGCTCTGGAGAGCTGTTCCCTCTGGCTTTCAGGACTTATCTGGCCTCAGAACCCATCTGGAGTTTGTAGTTTCCTGGAAAGTAATCATCAGTGCACGGAACTTTTGTAGAATCTCAGAGAGAGCCCTAGGTGATCTTTAGGGTTGGCAGGAATGGTTTTGGTTGGGGTTTGGCAAACAATAGTTAATAGCAATACCTAACTGAAGCTTGGATAACAGTAGCCAGTTAAGAGTTTGGAACATAGGGCAAGATCTTTGTATCTTCCTCTCTTCTCATTCCTAGTAGAATGCCTTGCACATAATAAATTAAGGATAAATGTTTATTAAAAACAATGATAATGGCTTAAAAAGAAAAGAATGATATCACAGCCAAAACAAATGCAAAGATAATTATCATGATGTTGGGGTGGGGGGGATTAAACAATCAGAATTTGTCAAAATTGATTACCCAAAGGGCAATATTTTGGGAATGCAAATGTTTCTATTGATAGAAAAGGAATCCCTGTAATCAGGAAAAATAGTTCAACAATTTTTATTGCCTGGATGAATTACCACTACAATTTTACTGGTTTTACTTTCCGCTTTTCCATGCTTAAATAAGCAAATCTAATAATTTATGTGTTTTTTACAAGAAAAGAAAGAAAAAAGGTATATTCATGAACATTCTGCAAAATAAGCACTGCATTGTACATTAATGTATTGCTTTTTCATATACCTAGATATATTAATAATGTACAGCTTTATTTTAGGACCCATCTCATATTCTCCAGAGACTTGCAAATAAAAGTTCTAAATCTAACTTTTGCAGAAAAGAGACACTCAACCTTGAATGAGCCTAAATAATGCCTGCCACTCCACAAAATGTTATTATATATTACTTAGGCATGAACAAACACAAATCCACATTCTACATTAAAGGAAGAGGATGGAAATATACAAAAGACATATTTCTATGGAAAACAAAAAGCAGTAAAATAGTTTTGTTGAGAGGATGTTTTCAGTTCTATCAACATTAAAGGAATGAATTCATGTAAATATATAAAACAGAAAGCAAATTTCAAAAAAGATAAAATTATTCATTTTTAGGAAATAGCAATTTGTCAGAAAAAAAGGTAATTGCAGTACACCACAAAATTCTCATCTAAATGGCATAATAAATATTGATTTAGGGAAAAAATATGTTATAACTAAATTAGAAAATGGAAGCAGGAATTGAGTTATTTTGGCAGGGCAGGGTTATGATGAAAAACAGTCCTCATTATCAAAAGTCAAATGTCAAAAAATAGTATATAATAAAAACAAATAAAAAATAAAAAACAAAAAATAATAAAACAACAAAAAATGGAAAAAATTAACAAAAAATAAAAGATAATATCTAAAATTTGAAAAAGAAGGTTAGAGATAGAAGTTTCAATATACTATTTAAAGACAAGAAAGTAAAATCAGAAGCAGCAGCTTTTAGAACTGAAAATAATTACATCCAAAAAGTATGATTGGGGTGGGTAGTTGGAGCAGGAGACCTTTCATAGTTCTACATAAACCTTGACTTTTTAAAAGGAAAATTTAAAGAGGATAATTCTTCATGGGACTTCAGCAAAATATGACGAATGTCAGAATTTCTATATCCAAGCAGAAGTTTAGTCTTCATTTTTTGTTCCTCTATGACAAGGGAAATTTTAGAGCTTTAATTTTGGAAGAGGGGAATAAAGAACAATGAAGAAAACTTCCACAGAACTGGTTAGCAAATGGGTATGACCAATTGTTAATCAACTAAATTAAATAAGCAAATTGTACATGGGAAAACACTCTGGCATTCTTTTTGATTTAGCCAATAAAAAAATACTCTGCCATGTTCTAAACGTATTTTCACAATTTTGTTTCATGTAATAATCTTCAGCGTTAGCCAGCCTTTTATCAGTAACTGTGTTAAAAATTGTATAGAATATAACCACAAGGTGGCAGCTTTGAACACATTTCGAAATGTTGATTATGAACATCAAATGCCTCTAACTGAAGAGAACAGTGAAGACATCTGCTATTTCTCTTCTGGTTTAAAAAAAAAATGTTCTCGTGATCCTTGATAACAGAAGGAATGCAACCCATTTTGGCGGAAAATACCATGTGAGATTAGGAATTTCCACATGGCTGAAATTCTCGATCAAATAACAACAAAATTGTGTCTTCTATATTAACTAAAACTTTCTCGTGTACATTATCACCCTTCGTCATGATCACAGGTCATCAGACCCTGTTAGGCCACAAAATGAAGAGTGAATGGCATGTCACCCAAATGGCTTCGCGTACAATAGATGATTATACCAGTACCGAAGCTGCTGATGACTTGTGACAAGGGTGAAAGGGCTAGCCAGCTAAGGGAAACACCATTCAGCTGCTGAGAATACAAATATTGAAACTCTTGGTTAAGTGTCTACATGTAGCCCTCAAGCATTCAAAGAAAAACTGGCTTAACAGAGCACTAAGAAAATGCCAATTCTTTTTAAACTTACTTTGAAAAGAATTCTAATTTGTAGAAAAGTTGCAAGAATAGAATGAATTCCTATATACACTGGACATGGATTTACCAATTGATAATGTTTGGCCTAATTTGCTTTACCATTCTATTACTGAATAGAATAGTATATACTACTACTATTTTTTCTGAACAAGTTTGACAGTAAATAGTAGATATCATGACTTCTTATCCCTATTTCAGTGTGTATCTCCTAAGATCACAGACGTTCTTTTACACAATGACGATACAACTGTCAAAATCAAGAAATTTAACAGGTATAAGACACTATTGTCTGTATATAAATTTCCCCAATCATTGCAATAATGTGCTTTACAGAGACTTTTTAAAAATAACCGAATTCAACATTTTGAAAAAGAATAAAAATAATAATATCAAAAACATAAGAGAAAATTGCATAATTCAAGACTTATGATGCCAGGTAAACCTAAAGAATAATGAAAAGAGAGTGGAAGGGAGTCTATTGAATTCTCTTAAAAAAAAAAAAGTCAACATCTCTTTGAGGTAGACAATATTATAGGATCCACTTTGTATCCAAACAGCCCCAGGTTGGCGCCCACTTATTAGTAATGTGTTCCTGAGCAAGTTGCATTAACTCAGTTTCCTTTTCTCTAAAACAAGAGCAGTTCTTGCAAAATAGGGATTTGGGGAACATTAGGAGAGAAAGCTCATGGATGCATAGCCCCGAATGCCTGGAATGTACTAAGTGCTTAATAAATCTTAACTTTCATTCTTAGAATCATAAAAACTTAACTCTTTTCAACCATCTCTTTAAAAATATTTTGGGGGGAAAAAATCATGCTCGGAAGTTAAGTCTTGTGGTTCGTAATGCCATGTTGCATACCGGTTTCCAAACGAACGCTCTCATCCCACCGCCATCGAGGGGCATGTCACAGCTAATTATCTGTCATCACGCCCTGTTGCATAGTGGGTACCTTGCCGGCTGCTGCTGGGACCTTGGTGCTGTCTGTTGATTAATTTGCATTGCCTCCTGAGTGTCCTGGCCGTGTATGGATCATACAGAATGAAGCCCAGGGGCCAAATGGCAGGCCCATATGAATTGTGGAACATATCTGAGGCCCCTCCTCATTACTTAGTGAGTAATGTGAGGGATATTCACTGGTTCACACACCCTGGCAGTGTAAATGGTCAGCTGCTGCCTCATCTGTTTTTCTGCATCTAGGGTGCAGGACCAGATCGGCTGAGGAACTTTGCTAGCATTTATGCAAATAGCTATGGGAGCTCCTGGGTTGGCACCATTTCCTTTCAGAAGCCCCATTTGTGGCTACACCGTCTGCTTCTTTTGTGCTTTCATTTTATAAGGCAACTTCAAAATAGATCTCTCCTGTACTCAAGTTGTATTTAAGTCCCTTTACTATGGAAAGACTAAAACCCTTCCCCATGGGGTAAATGTGTCCTGTTCAATGTTGGGTGACCATAATAATGTTTTAATTTAAACTCTAAAAGAATATACTTTTTGACACAAAATCGAACTATGCATATCTAGATTTTCCAAATTAGATTTTCCTTAACTGATTGCACAATTCATATTTGAAATACATAAATAAATTTTTAAGCATGTGAATACATAGAACAATGAGTTATAAACTATTAGACACACATGTATAATATTACAGTTTTATTCCAATACAAACATTATATCTTCCAAATATACTAAAAGAACACATTTTAAAAATAAAATGAATTTGATTTAAACTTTTTTTTTAAAAAGCTATGCATGCCTTCAAATTACTGACTTCACTAAGCAGCTATGGTATCTGTAAAAGCACCTTACTTAATGATAAAACAGTTTTATCTTGGTATAAATTGTTATGCCATTAATGGATGAAGTTTCTCAATTTTTTCTTCTCTCTTCTAAGCAGTTTCTCTATATTTTTAGAATGAGATACTCCCATAAAAAAATAAGTTCAAAATCTGTTTGGAAAAGAAGGAAAGAAACAAAGCTCTATAAATAATTATAAATAAACCTCAACCATAGGAAGTATATCTACTAACAATAGGCGATACTTAGAGCTGGTTTCCTCTAGGTGTCAGTGTAGTCCTAGAATTTAGAAACCTTAGCCTCACGAAAAATTAAGAGCACAGTAAAATAGACATATGTGTTGCCATCCCATACTATTTATACAGTTGAAAGATTTTTCTCTTGAACACTGAGCTAAATTTGCAACTGTGAATGTTTGTCTTTGAATGAAAGAATGCATTTTGTCCTAGAAAGAGCAAAATGTAGCTATGATACATTTCTGCAAACATAAATTGATTTCCACATCTCTTTTGGCATTGTAAGACCCTTTCCTTCATCATTGGGTGTAGTAACTTAAGCTTCCCTTTATAGAGATATCAGTATTTTAAAAACTCAATAAATTTCATCTTAATTATTGACACCCATTACAATAATTGGATTTAACTTGGCATGTACAATAACATGGAGTCTTAAAATATGCCTTTAGCACCAGCACAGATATGTTTAGTCAGATTAACATACAATTTAAACCATAAAACAACATACAAAGATTCTAATGAGGGCATAGTTGATATGAATCACAGTATGTCCTCTGTTAAAAACACTCAAGCCCCATTTCTCCAGTCACAGAGAATCTTTGAAATGTCGCCCTACTCTTTCTTCCCTTTAAATTTTCTGAGTAAACTATATAACAGTTTAATGCCTCCTCATGATCAGATCAGGGAAGTAACATTTCTACACATATAGATTTAGTGCACTTCAGAAACTCATTATACTTTCCCTCTTGATTTTTCAACTTCAAACTTTATTTTGAAAAGCATCAAGCTCCCAGAAGAGCAAAACAATGAATACTCACTTATATTTTATCTAGATGCATCAGTTGTTAACATTTTGTGACATATATTCTATCTCTCTAAATGAATGCTTTGACACAATTTCAAGTGAACATATTTGTGAGGAGATAAAATAAAATTGTTATTAATCATAAACTTGGGTGACATAAATGGTTTGGTCATAAATAACTTTACAAGTTTCCGGTGAAGTCTAATTCTTATTACTGTATCTCACTCACGGAGCCCATATATGGATGTATACATGTGTCTAGTTGCCTACTGTGCATGTAAGTTGGAATCCCCCAAAGAGCGACAAAGGCTGGAGAGCTAGTTCAGGCAGATAATCACAATCAGAGCAATCGAGAGGAACATTAAAATGGTAGGATCTTTAGAGCTCACACTTCAAAGCTGGCACAGTCTCTCCCTCCTTCAAAGAACCTCAGTATCTCAATTCATACCACTAACACTACTCTGTTATCTTAATACCTCATGAATATTGGACGAATGAACAAGTAGATAAATGAATAATCACCTTCGTCATTCTACGTTAAGGAAGGAGCAAATTATGGCAAAGACTAAATGGCCTGGGTTACCAACCAATCCATAGGGTCTGGAAAACATTGCTGGAAAATTCAGATACATGGTTCTAATGACCTCACAGAAACTGTCCCTATGTCTGGCAGAAATAAAGTGGTCCCTCTCTGGTCAAAGGAGGCAGAACTTTCAAATGAAATACAAAATTAAATTTAAATTAACCCAATGATGGAAATGACACTGTCTACTAAATACACATAACAAATATTGTCAGTTTGAATGGAACATAAATTATTAGCCTGTCCTGGGCACCACCAAGTCATAGTCCACCCAACTATTTTTTTCTCCATAGCCCCATGGCCGACCCTACTGGCTATGTCACTCTCATAGTTTCAGATTAAAATCCATCTATTGAAGTTCTCCAGAGAATGAAATTGGAACTGAAGAAAAGGGACAGAGGAAAATCAGAGCGAAAAAGAAGTAGACATATTGGGGAATAGGAAAATTGAAAGTTGTAGTTAATCAAATTTTAGAGTTTACTCTAGGAACCAGCTCCGTGTTTAATATCAAGAAAGCTTGTCACTTCATGAGCCATACATTATTTAATGCTTCCAGAATAACTGCCATCTATACCTGTATACTAGGAAGGCACTGCTTAGTGGCTACTTCAGTTAAGCTGTCTGCCAGGTCTTGTCCTGTCCACATACTCAACAAGATGCTCTCCCAAAAGAATTGAGCGGCAATCTCTTTGTCACAGATGATTGATGCAGCAGGGGACAGGATTGGACATGGGACATCTGACAAAAAAAATAAATAAATAAGCCTAGTTCTTTCTTAGAAAGCAGTAGGGCCTTTCAATATGGTCACCTGTTTGATTACTCTAGCCTGAACACATTCTTCTCCTTGTAGCAAATACTTTCTAATTATGACAGATATTTTACACCTCAAGAGAGTCTGTAAAAGGAGCACTTATTTGATGGGGTACAGTCAAAATACAGAGCACATGCTTTAAAAATAAAAGGGCCTGAACTGAGTTATTTTCACACCAACTTTTTAAGGCCTTATTTTGAACTTTGTCAAAACATATTGGACTATATTTTATCTTCACTGAAGTAAAGGCTTTTTTAAAAGACTATCTTGGAACGTCTAAAACTAATTATTTTATAAATTTAAAATACGCCATTCATTTCCTAATAAATAAATTGCTGTAACAAATTACCACAGATCTGGTGACTTAAAATAAATGCTAAATAATTGTAGTGGCTGAAGATTTATTCTCTTAGCATTCTGAAGAACACAACTCCAAACTCAGTTTCACTGGGCAGAAATGGAGATGTAGGCAGGTGCACTTCCTCAGGAGGCTCTAGGGGAGAATCCATTTCCTTGATTGTTACTCTTTCTAGAGCTGCAGTCTTTGCATTCCTTGGCTTGTGGCCTCTTCCTTCATCTTCAAAGCCAGCAGTGTTCCATCCTTTCTTTGTTCCCCACTGCTTCCATCACTTCCATCTCTTCCCTTTTATAAGGAAATGTGTGATTGCATTTAGTGTCCATCTACCTGGATAATGCACCATCATCTTCCCAGCTCAAAATCCTTAACTTAATCACATCTGCAAAATCCATTTTGCCATATAAGGTAGCATTCACAGATTCTAAGGCTTAGTATCTGGATATGTTTGGAGGCCATTATTCAACCATTCACAAATACTTTCTTGGTGTGCCCATTTTGAGAAATTGGTTCAGTTGTTACCAGTAAAGAGAAAGAAAGCCAATTCCAAATTCTTCATCTATCTTCATTAAACTGCCATTAAAAGTTTATTTTTTGCCTCTATCCTGGAAGTGACAGAAGACACTGAACCAAATCATAAAACTGACTGAGGGATTCTATTACATCCTCACAAATCTTACATGAAATTTCCTTCTCTCCAGTTATTCACTCCCTTTCTGGCTGAAATCCTTATTTTCTGCTATGTTTCTGTTCAAACTATTTCTACAGTAAAATCTTTTGTTTTGCCGTTTAATTGAGAATTTATCATTCTTCCCTTTAACCCCAGCTTTTGAATTTCCTTTTCTTTAAACTTTCATGTAATCAAGAGAGTCTTATCCAAAACAGCTTTCACAAGGAAAATAGCCCACTTGTCCTTGTACAAATATCTCACAGACGTAAGAATTGTCCCAGGGAAGCACCCTCGGTCTCCTGCTCTTTGCAGTCTTCAAGGTCTCCTTGGGTGACCTCAACCACTCTAACAGCTCAAATTGCCCTTTCCAAGTTGGTAATCCTCAGGTCTCTACATCAGACTCAGTCACTCTCCTGAGCTTCGAGTTCATATAGTTTCAAGCCACTTGACTAGCTCTCAAGAACTTCAATTCAGTATAACCAAATGGAACCAATTCTTTCCCCTTCATAGAAAAATGCCTCATCCTCTTCTACCCTGTTCTTCAGTTAAAAGGGCTACTACCCATTGGGCACTTAGGCAGAAACCTGGGACTTATTTTGGATTCCTCCTTTTGTCTTCATTTGCTAACTGGCCACTCCATCTTTACAGTCAATCAATGTCGATCTACTCATTCGTCATTCAAAATATATTTAAATTCTCTACCCTTTCTCTAATCCTTTTACCACTGCCCAGCTGGACCTCTCTAGAGTTTGAGAAAGACCTGACACATTATTTTCAAGACTTTCAGTATATTAAAAAGTGAAAAGATACCAAATCAGTATTGAAAATATAGTGTATATTAAATACTTAAATTGAATGAATTAATGCTTTTCAGACGAGTAAAACTGTGCTATTCACAAGATAGTCAAAAGACATTAAAAAATCAGAGTGGATTATAGGAAATGTGCTAATACTGGAACACAAGTTTAAATTGATAGTATCTTCTTACAAAACTGTCAGTGTTTTTCTAAGATTGTATGCATAAACTCATTTGGGGATGATATCATAAGTCTGTATTTGAGGCTCTTGGTGAATGTAAGTCCAATATCAAATGGTCTTCCTTGTGACTTTCCCCCTTGTCCATCACTACTTCTTTGTAGATCCTGAAGCCCAACCTACCTCTCTCTCCTTCATTTTCTCAAATCTATCTTCCTCTCTGCCAACAGACTGATCTTTTAAATCTAACTATCTCTCTGCTGTGCTTAAGACAGCCAGTAAAGTATAGTCTCCTTGGCATGCCATCCGAGGCTTTCTATGACCAGCTGTCTTACCTTTGCAGGCTCTTTGTCTCTTCTGCTTCCCAAATTTAAAATTTGGGACAAAAAGCTACTTACTTTTCTGAAAAATAAAATAAAATCACTTTTCTTACTTCTGTACTATTGCTGATGCTGTTTCCTCTGCTTCTAGTGCCAGGGTCCACCAGGGCTGCACCTCACTATTTCTCTGGAATCTGTTCAGGCAAGAGTGGTAAACTCCAAGTCGTCTTCCCCGAAGCCTGGCTTGGGCTTGGCCATCGTCTGCTCTTCCCAAGGCATGTGCATGGCAGCTTCCTCCCACTGCTTGAGAGTCGAAATCACGACTTAGATATCTTGGTGATGAAGCGCCCTGCAAGTCACCTAGCAAAGGGTAGAATCTAAATGGGTATTTATTAAATTGAACAAAATTGGAGTGAACTTAAAGGAGTTATTTTCATATCTGCTCCCCTCCACCAGGTGGCACAATTTTTATTCTCAATAGAAACCAAATCGCAAAAATGAAAAGATGTGTTCAGTGTAATTATATATATATAATTATATATACCAATAGGCATGTATATGTGTGCATAGAATGGAACTCTTCTCACAGCTTCTCATTCATACTAATACAAAATAGAGACTGTATCCAGTTGGTGTAACCTTCATGATCACTGCAAAAGCAAAGTTGAAAAAATATTAAATAACTGTGCAGTTATTATGAATTTTCACTCAATGTTATCATCCAGAGATTTTTTTCAAGAGTAGAGATGACAGTGAATTTCCATTCTTGGGAAGATTTGTTATATTCCCACATAGAAAGACAGGATGATGGGAAGATTCGGTGGCTTACAGGCTAGGAGCCTATTAGTTTTCCAGGATGCTATGACAAATACCACACAATAGGTTGTCTTAAACAATGGGAACTTGTTGGCTCGCGATTTTGAACTAAGAGAAGTCCGAAATCTAGGCATCAGCAAGGTGACACATTCTCCCCAAAGTCTGTAATATTCTTGTGCTGGCTATGGGCAATTGTTGGGGTACCTTAGCTTTCTCATCATATAGCATTGTCTTCTCCTATCTCTTCAGGGTTCATTGACTTTCAAGCTTCCAGCTCCACCCCATAGCTTTCTTTCTTTCTTTCTTTTTTTTTTTTTTTTGATGGGCAGGCACCAGGAAACAAACCCAGGTCTCTGGCATGGCAGGAGAGAATTCTGCCATTGAGCCACTGTCACACCGCCCTAGCTTTCTTTTTTTTTTTAATGCAATTTTATTGAGATATATTCACATACTATAAGATCATCCGAAGTTACAATCAATAGTTCACAGTATCATCATATAGTTCTGCACCGATCACCACAATCAGTTTTTGAACATTTTCATTACTCAAAAAAAATTAAAGTAAGAATAAAAATAAAGATGAAAAAGAACACTCATAACATCACATACACTTATCCCTCTCCCCAGTATTTATTTTTTGTCCTATTTTTTTCACTCATCTGTCCATACACTGGATAAAGGGAGTAACAACCACAAGGTTTTCACAATCACATGGTCACACTATAAAAGCTATATAGTTACACAAGCCTCTTCAAGAACCAAGGCTACTACTGAATTGCAGCTCAACAGTTGCAGGATTTTTTTTTCCGAGCTATTCTAATACACTAAAAACTATAAAAAGATCTCCATATAATGCATAAAAATAACCTCCAGAATGACCTCTTGACTCTATTTGAAATCTCTCAGCCACCCACACTTCATTTTGCTTCATTTCTCTTCCCTATTTTGGTCAAGAAGACTTTCTCAATCCACAATACCAGGGCCAGGCTCATCCCCAGGAGGCATGTCCCCCGTTACCTTGGAGATTTATACCCCTGGGAGTTATAACCCACGTAGACGTGAAGGCAATGGCTTTACCTGCGGAGTTGGCCTAGAGAGAGTTCACATCTTCTTTTTCAGCTTTCTTTTTCTTTTTTTCTTCAGCTTTTTTAACAGTTGCTGTATGAGGTAATGCTGACTTTCAGAGCTACAGAACTCTAACTGAGAGTCTCAGGTGTCACACAGAATCCTGAAGTTCCAGGGAACAACCAGGTTATATACAAGGAACTCAGCATCTCAGAATTTAGAAAAAACTGTTACAATTCAGGAATAGATGTGACTGCTATAAGAGCATGCAATCTAGGAAACCATGCAATAATCCATAGCTTTCTTTCTATAAGGCCTCCAATAATCTGAATAAGACCCAACTTTGTTTAGTTCGGCCTTAATTTAAAACAACCTCTTAGAGACCATATTTAAAATGGGTTCAGCCCTCAGAGGAATGCCACATGTCTAAATTGGGATAAATAATTCAATCTAGGTAAAATTTTAACTCTCTAAGACTCACTGTTTTAAACATGAGAACTGGATAATAATGCTTTAATGTTTCGATTCCCAGTGCCTGCCCATGCAAAAAATAATAATAATAATGCTTTGAAACACTATGCAACCTATAATGCATGTAAAGTACCCAATATAGTGAAGGAATTCAGGACTTAACAGTATTATTAGAAGCAGTTGGATGGACTAAGAAACTTGTAGGAATTTCATCTGGCCTTAAAGTTTAAAGAATTCAAAGTATTAGAATTTGTTTCAACCACTTTTTTGATGTGTATCTCTGGACAAGTCACCTAACCTAATTTTTTCCCCCAGTAAAATGGCCCTAGTAACAGTCCCTATCTCATTATGTTGTTAAGACAGTTAACTTAAATATTAGCTAATGGTCTAATGGTACTGGTGGAGCAAGAGTAGCAGTAGTGTAAGATGTGGTAAGTTATCCACCCAAAGCTCTATCCATCAGTCCCTAACCAAGGCCCAAGTCTGACATTTCAGTTCAGAATGTTGATCCCACTAATGGCACTGGGTTCCCAGAAGTTATGTTTACATCTTTCAGTGGGGTTTAAAATGTGAACTTAATTTATATGTTGTCACTCTCTTTCTTGCTAGAAGGTGTTTTCTCCCTTTAAGGAAACAAAGCCCTTAATCTGATCTCTATAGCTATGTGACAAATGTAAACTCACAGGTGCAGGTTTAATTCCTATACTTGTGCCCTCCCTAGCGGAGTGGAAAATATTTTTTAATACAGTGTCATCTTTAGTAATATTCTTTTGGGGAGTTCTGCTCTTCAAAATTAGAGATTAGCTATTTCTTTCTTAAATTAGCCCTTTTTAATAGTTCTTATTAGTTGCCACTATCTCTAAGGGTGTTTTCTGGCCTAAATGTGAATAGTGTCTTCCCTAGTTGGAATATAAGAGCATGGGAAAATGTGAAAATCTGAGTATGGAATATCTCCCTCAATAGCTATTTTTTTTTCAAAAAAGATATTTACGTTTAATACAAATTTTTTACAAAGAAAATGTGAAAAAGTAGTTCCCTATGCTAAAAGCAATTATGCTTCAAAAATAAGGCCAGCTAGGCTATTTTTTTGACAACTGCAGTTCACAAACGTTCTCTCTCTCCTTTTTATTTCTTCTCTAATATGGGTAACAGTTGGAAACTGTACAGTTTGCATCCTCTTATTGACAATGAAGAGGAAGTAAATGAGACTAAAATGTACAACAGAATGTACTGGAATTGCTATTGTACAATTTTCTCATATACATACATCACCTTTTTCTTTGTTCAATGCTTTTTGTTTTACACAACGCACAAAATGGTACTACAGCATACGTAGTGCATCAAGACAGCATGGCACGGTCTTGCTTTCTCTCATACTGCCTTTGTTTCATGCTTACATTAAAATGTGAATCCCATCATATAAATAATACACACATGCTTCACCCCAGACTCAACTATCCTCTGCGTGCGTCTTGCCTTGGAGTTCTTGCTTCTGAGAGGCACAGCATCTCTCACAAAGTATGTGCGTGTGTTTGAAGGAACCACAAAAACAAAGCAAAGACTCTTTGTTTCAGAGCTTAGGACCCTAACGATTTTCTGTCTTCTTCTCTTCTGCAATTGAGCTGAACAAGGTGTGTTTCTGTCTGATTGCTGTAAACAAGGACATCATTTTGCCTTTCAGAAGTAGAGTCATCATTGAAATCACATAACATAAACTACCTTCTCCAAGTGTCCTCCTGGTTCAGAGAGCTCGCATTTATGATGTAGCTTGTGGCATCTGAAAGAGGCCCATGGCTTGCTGTGATGTGCCCACGACAGGACAGTGTGTGCAGAAGCGCCTGATCCCCATGTGCTGTGGACAGAAATGCAAATGGAAACGTCTTGTTTCCTGTGGGCATCCAAGGACCACTCCCTGGGCATGACGGCCACTCCCGGCCCAAGCTTCTATCACTACTTGGTGGCAGCAGGCATGACTGACCACCCCTCCTCTAACATCAAAACATTCTCTTTGTTGTTGGCTTTGTTTTTTTTTTTCATTGTTTTACTTTTTTTTTTTTAATAAGTCAAAGTTAATACAAATATAAAAAGGGAAAGGAACTCTAGGTTCGATGACATCCACAAACTGTACGTTATTAACATCTAAAGCAAAGGTTTCCTGTGGGTCTAACAGTCCTGGGTCAAAGCTAATGCTGGACGGTGTGCAGTGTCGGCTGCCCTTTGCGCCAGGAGCCAAGGCAAAGGATGAATGTGTGGAATTCTCAAGTGTGAGGTGGCTGTCCTGGCTTCCGTGGTGTCTCTCCTGCTTCCTGTTTGGCTGTGGTGTTCGTCCCACCCCCGTCATGGGGTGGGGGTGTGCCTTGCGGTTTGCCCCTAGCCCCGGAAGGCGTCGACCCGAGATTCCTTTGGGATGAGACTCTTCGCGCTGGTGGTACTGGCGTTGTGCTCGGACCCTGCCAAGCCCCGCTTCTCGTCGCAGCTGCTCCAGCAACAGCATTTGCTGCTCCGGGAATGGTCAGATCCTTGGGTGGAGCCCAGGAGGATGGAGGAGGGCATCTTCCGGGAGCCAGAAAGATCGGGGGTGGAGCCACTGTCGCTGCTCTTCTCAGGCTGTGCTGGAGGAGCAGGCCTGCGACGGCTTGTTTAGCGTTTGAGCATTCACCTTGGCATCTGGTTCCTGCTGCGGGGCGGTAGCTGACTGGGTGCAGGACCTCCTGTGCTCGGGCCAGTGGGCCTGCTGGCAGTGGTAGTCTCAGTAGGTGGTGTTCCAGCAGCAGTAGAAGATGGCCTCCTTCTTGCAGTTGGCGCACCACTGCTTCTTCTTGGTCTCATCCATCACCTGCTGCTTCTTCGGCTCCAGCCGCTTCTTCATTTTGGGCGATGAGCAGGTCCGGCTCCTGCTGCAGGCTCTGCGGCATCTCCGCCCGGGTCAGCGCCAGGTTGTGTTTCATGTCCGAGAACTCCTGCTGGTGCAGCCACTGAAGCTTCTCTATCTCGATTCTCAGCCTGCGAATTTCAGCTATTGCGCTTCCAGTACTGTTTTTAGAAGGATTATTATATCTTTCTGTCATGGTTCCTTTAATTGCATCCATTATTTTGCTCGTGTACTTGGCGATATCTGCGGCGACATCGGCTGAGGCGGTGGCAAGGGGCAGGTCAGCGCTGACCGAAGGCTGGTCAGCTCGTGGACCCCGAGCTGGTCACCAGGGTGATGGTGGATGTGGATGGGCTCTGGGTGATCTCCTTCTGCTGGACAGTCGATGAGTTCCACACGACCCGCTGCACCGCCGGGGCAGTCTCCTTTGGTAAGAGCGGCCTCTGCTTTTCGCCAGGCTTCCTGTGGCCGCGGCGGCCGGAACCGTGACCATGGACGCTGTGCTGGTGGTGGCCGTGAGCCCGGCCGCGAGGGGTCGGGAAGAAGAGCGGGTGAGGACCTGCTTTGCCCGGGGAGGTTGGCCGCCTGCCGTAGTGGACGGTGGACCCTTTCCCACGACGTCCTGCTTGGGAGATGGCTCTTTGGGGTCCTTCTTATTTTTTTTGATCCTCCCGCCCAGAATGGTCTTCTCCTAAATCTGTGACAATCTCCCTCTCTGAATCGGAGTCCATACCCAAATGTAATGTAGGGGAATTCGTCTCATCTGTTCCCTTCACTTTATCCTTTGTGGGATGAGGCGGAAGTTTTGCCTTTTCCGAAAAATCCTTCTCGGGCTCTGGGCTGGCCTTTTCCTTGACCATCCCCAGATCCGCTTTCTCACTGGCCGGTGATCTGCTCTTCACCTCCTCTTTCATCTCCACTGGGTTTGTCGGTTTGGGTTTTGTTGTTTTGTTTTGCTTTTTAACAGCAGGTGGCTCTTTGTCCATCCGACTGCCCTCTGTGTCTTCTGCATCTTCCGGCTCGTTTTTAGACTTCTGCTCATTGTCTCTGATATACTCACGATGGCTGTGATCTGAATTCTCGGAATCCTCCGAATCGCTGTGCTCTATGGCCGTATAAACATCTTCTGAGATTTCATTTCTTCTAATTGTGCTTTGCAACAACTCTCTATCGTCTTGTGGAGGCTTAGCTAGAGCCTGCTGCGAATCTGCTACTTGGGAGAGACGAGCTGGACAGGGGTTGACTCCTGCTGGACCGACTCACCTCCTTCAAATCCATCTCAGCTTTGCTCCAATCAAAATATTTCCCATTACAGTCTGCTTCTCAGTGCCCTCAATAACACTCCAATATATATGGTTAATAGAGACCATGCAAAATACTCAGTCTACCAGTTAGCAAAAAACCCCATCTACCACCCCGGGGTCAGCCCTCATTAGCTGTTTAATTCCCTAAATTCCACAGATAAAGATTCATTCGTTTAACTTAAAGCTTTTGGCCCCTGATAAACACATACATGTTTTGAAGTCTTATCAGTTATTTGCGATTTTATGAGATCTTATCAGATCAGGTCCCCCTTAAGTAGGTTTTGAAAAGGGAAGAGTGAAGAAAGCATAAAGTCACTAAAACCTGGGGGACCTGTTTGGGGGTACACTAATTCCATCATTTTATGTATGCCTTCCAATCAGGCTATGAAGATCATATTTTAATATATTGGCTTTCATTTTATAGATAAAGAAAATGAAGTATAGAGAAACAAAGTAGCATCAAGTGACAGATTTTGTACTCAAATGAAAATCTATATTCCAATTATATATCTCCACCATTTAGACTGTAAGGCCAAGACAAGTCTCGTTTTATCTATGCCACAGTTCTGTGTTAGATGCTCTGTGTCTCACATGTCATATTGTCACAAGCCTGCCATTTCATGAATGAAAAAAGGAACAGGAACTCTGTATGGGAAATCCTTGTTAAAATCACAAACTCAACTTTACAGCTGGTACCCATGTACCTAGATCTGTTTCCCCTCTTCTTTCTGCACATGTTAATAAGTTTAAGTTAATATATGTAAGAGATCTGATGAAGAATGTATTTCAAATTCTAAGTTACTTTATGAGTATTCATTTAAAAAAATCCACACTTTGTGAACTTTTCTCAACAATCAAAATTTATTTCACTTGTGATCACTGTTGCTTATTACCCACCCAACCCCCCCTTAAAATAAAGCAACTAAAATTATAAGAAATGTAAAGCAAGGAAACTTAAAATTATACTATTCTACCTTCCCTCCCAAAATTAAATTTAGTAGTTGAAATCAATCTCTGTTAATACTCTTTCCAACATTGCACCATTACAACTTGACATAACTAGTATTTTGCAAAAGTGATGGCTCTATCAGATTTTCAACATTTTTGTCACTGTGTCATTTGACAGATGGTAAAACACACATTTCTACAAATAACAGGATGAAGTCAATACATCACAGTTATTTGTAAACAAATAATATTTGTTACTGCAATGCTGGGCCAGATCTCATGTATCACTTTTTAAAACCAACCCCATTGTTGAAATTCAACTATGATATAGAGCCTATTCAGTAACCATGATCCATGGTGTAACTTTGTCTACAAATGCAGTTTCCTAAAGTGCTTCTTCAGTTGTCTAATCAAATCAACAATTTAAAAGAAAAACCTTTTCAACTAAAGAATTTAGAAGATGTTGCAAGGGTTTCACTTATTTCTTCATTAGTTCAATCCACTCGATAAGTAGTATCTTACAAGCCTACTGTGCACAGGATGCTCTGAATTTACAATATGTAGAAGACAGGGTCCTTGGCCCCAATTATCTTATAATATTGGAGACCCATATATGAAAAACAACTATGCAAAGCAGCATATGATAAGCAAGTACCCAAATAATCCTTTTGTAGTAAGTCCCAGCAATCTATGGTAGGAGTGAAGTATCTATAGGGGCAGCAGATAATGTAAATGAATGAAATGCATCAGAAAGCATGTGCCCTTCTAAAAAGGTAGCTGCCACCCAATCTAAGGTAACTGATGCCATGCCAGAATGCAAGTCCAGTGTTCTCAGGTTTTCTGACTTTTCCAAAAAAAATCCAGACTTTTATGTGAAGTCTTCCGCTATTTGAATAGTATCTGCTATAAAAATTTTTGATGCTGTGCAAATTTAAAAAAATAAGACAGCCTCAAATTCTGTATAGATATGGAGAAAGAAACCATGCCCAACCCGCATGCCCTAGAAAAGTTGCATGCAAAAACCAGTGTTTTAGGTGTCATAAATGGAGATAAAGTTTTCAAAAGATGTCATGGTCAGGTTCATGTGTCAACTTGGCCAAGTTGTGGTGCCTGTTTGTCTGGTTGGGCAAGTGCTGACCTGTCTGTTGCAATGAGGACATTTCAGAGAATTAGATCATGAGCACGTCAGCTGCATCCACAGCTGATTCCATTTGTAATCAGCCAAGGGGAGTGTATCCTGCAATGAGTGATGCTTAATCTAATCACTGGAAGCCTTTTAAGGAGGATTCAGAAGAGACAGTCTCTTCTTCCTGCTTTGGCTGGTGAACCTCTCTTCTGGAGTTCATCCAGACCCTCCATCAGAATCGTCGGCTTCACAGCCTGCCCTGTGGATTTTGGACTCTGCATTCCCACAATCACGTGAGATGCTTTTATACATTTTATATTTGCGAGTGTTCCCTGTTGATTCTGTTTCTCTAGAGAACCCTAACTAATACAAAAGACAATGGGAAAAAATGAGCATTTCAAATGCAGGCAAAGTATGCCAGTTTGAACCTATTATGTACTCCAGAAAAGCCATGTCCTTTAATCTTCGTTCAATATTTTGGGTGGGATATTTTTGATTCTTTCTATGGAGATGTGACTCACCCAATTATGGGAGGTAACTTTTGATTAAATGGTTTCCATGGATATGTGTCTCCACCCATTCAAGGTGAGGTTGCTTACTCACCTTAAGAGGGAACCATTTTGGAAAAAGCTCTAGAGCCAAGGGAGCCCACACAGCCAGAGACCTTTGGAGATGCAGAAGAATACCCCACAGAAGCCTCATGAAATGAGAAGTCAGGGGGGAAAGCTAGCAGATGTCACCATAATCCTTTCTAGCTGACAGAGGTGTTCTGGACCCATTGGCCTTCTTGAATCAAGGTATCTTTCCCTGGATACCTTAGTTTTGACATTTTCATGGCCTTAGAACTGTAAACTTGCAAATTAATAAAATCTCCTTTTTAAAAGCCATTCTGTTTCTGGTATATTGCATTCCAGCAGCTTTAGCAAATGAAAATGCAAAAGTTTGAAAAAAATGTACTTAGGAAGCAGGCAAAAGTATTTCTAAAACACATCTTTATGACATGATCATAGTGATCTAGTAATCCTTTAAAAATTGTTGATGCGGATACAGTAGTACCCTAAATTATTTTGAAAGAACTGCTTTTTCTTACTGTTATAAAATGAAATGTGCTCAGCTAGTTTGCTAGCTGCCAGAATGCAATATACCAGGAACAGAATTGCCTTTAAAAGGGGGAATTTAATGAGTTGCTGGTTTACAGTCCTAAGGCTGAGAAAATGTCCCAATTAAAACAAGTCTATAGAAATGTCCAATCTAAGGCATCCAGGGAAAGATATTGGTTCAAGAAGGCCAATGAAGTTCAGGGTTTCTCTCTCAAGTGGAATGGCACATGGCAAGCACAGTCAGGGCTTCTCTCTCTCATCTGGAAGGGCACATGGCAAACACGGCATCATCTGCTAGTGTCTTCTCCTGGCTTCCAGTTTCATGAAGCTCCCAGGGAGGCATTTTCCTTCTTAATCTCCAAAGGTCGCTGGCTGGTGGACTCTCTGCTTCATAGTGTTGCTCTCTCTGAATCTCTCATTCTCCAAAAT